>JAVJIF010025302.1:0-54649 GCA_038442645.1 Agave tequilana | reverse complement strand
GGGAGCGATTCGGACGTTGGAAGCGACATCTCCAACGTATACTATATGGTCCAAGGAGATAACCCCCTTGAGGTAACTACCAAATCCGAGGTAGAAGATGATAACATGTAATATGATGAGCTCACTTCATTTTGCCAATTATTGCTTGAGAATATGACATGATTAAGAAAAATAATAAAAACTTGAAAATGAATATTGCTTGCATGCATAAGGAACATGATTCATTTAGAAGTAACATTGCATGTTTAGAAAAAGATAATAAAAATTTGAAAAAGAAATTTGATTGCATGCTTAATGAAAAAGATTCATTAGAAAATAAGGTTGCATACATTGAAAAAGAGAATGAGGTTTTGAAAAATGAGAATGTTTCCTTACTTGCAAAATTGAATGATTTATGTGAAGGGAACACTACTTTGAAAAATAAATTGATTTGGTGAAAAACAAAGAGAAGTTTTTTTCAGAAAATAAATCTTTGAAAAGAAAATTTGTGAAAAGAAAAAGATTTTGTTTCACAAAAGAAAAGAAAAATGATTCTTTATCTCATCATGCCTTTCATGCCACCACTAATGAGATTAAAGATTTGAAAATTAAAATGGATGGTTTGAGTTCAACTTTGAACTCTTGTGCTTTTAATCATTCTAAATTGGAGTCTTTGTTTTCAAAGAAATAAACTCCACATGTTCATGCACATCCACATCATCATGCTTATGTTGCACAACATGATCACACTCCTACACATAAGCATACTAAGGTGTACGTATGTTACACATTGTGGCCGCAAAGGCCATTTAGCCAAATTTTGTTATGACAAGTTGCATTATTTTAATTTTGCTAATAAAAGATTTGGGTTCCTAACAAGACTAACCCAAAGGACCCAAGCAAAAATGGGTACCAAAATCCTCACCTTGTGTATTTGATGTAGGTGAGGCTCTCACAAGACGTGAGAGGATTGGTGCCTTGGTAGTGAATGCACTTGGACATGATGGACATACTTTTGGGATGCATCACTATCAAGGAGCTTTGGTGGGACAACCACCATGTTAGGAGGTTTGGTGTTGGTAACGATTTCTAAACTCCTACTTTTTATGTACATGCTTTTAATTTCATAATATTCATAGCATGTCATGTTTTATGATTTATTGTGCTTCATGAGGTATTTACATGCTTAGATGTAGAATGTGTCAAACTTGCTTTTATACATGTACACTTAGTGAGTATCAAATTGATTCATATACATTTACTCTTCATGCTCATTTTGTACCCACTATATGCATATGTATAGACTAGTTTTGATGATTCTCTTTTATACATGTTTTGCCTATTTTAAGTGATTACTTCATGTATATGAATTTTAAATTCAAATCTAATAAATATACATGTATACCCATGAGTCTCTTGCTTTCATGCAAATACATTTAATAGACTCTTTTATACTTGGGTTATGTATGCATATTGTTAGAATTGAATAAATCATACATATGCCTAGAAGTTTATTGTAAATGAAAAATTGTATTTTCAAGATTTGTTTTTGATAAAATGTTATTCATGTTTGATGTGAGCTTCAATGACTATTTTCAAGAAAATGCCATTTACATAACCTTTGAACACTCATCTTTTACTTTTCAAGATAATTTTGAGCTTTATGGACTATGAGTGCTTGAATTTTTATGTACTTAGTATAATTCATGAAAAACATATGATCTTATATTTTTTGAAGGATCTTTAACTAGTTTGTCAAAAATCTATTTAAACTAGTTTTTTGTCTTCAAATTAGTTTATGAGACATACACATGATCTTACTATTCTTCAATCATAAATTCTTTTGTTCTTAAAATTTATTTGATGCTTCATGATTTGAATATTAGTTTATATGTTAGTTTTTGTCATACTAGTATTTATACTTGTACATATCGTGGGTCACAAATAAATCTATTTATATTTGTACTTGAATGCTTATTTGAACCCATGAAATGTGCTTGTATTGCTTGGTTTTGATGATACATATGAAAAAGACACCTAGAGGGGGGGTGAATAGGTGTTAGTGCTAACCTAAAACTAATTGCAAAACTAAGTGCGCTAATGACGGAAGCTAATGCAAATTATGCACAAACTAATACAATACAACAAGTGTAGCCGAATTCCCCTTGCGAGGCTCTGGACTAACTCCCCTTGATTCCCCTTGAAATGGGTTGAGGTGCTATGTGAAGCTCTTATTGGATGAGTATAAGTTAGGCACACACACACAAGCAATCCAAGCAATATGAAATACACACAATCAAGCCAAGCATATAAGAATGAATTGCAATATAAAAGATGCAAGGCAACACAAGCAATGTATAGATATGTATGCAATGAAAGAATGATGCTTGAATGAAATGATGCTTGCACAAAGTAAAGAGTGTAGAGTTGAGAGAAATTGGATCAAACGCTAACACAAAGATTTGTTTCGAGGTTCGAGTACCCAACTCTACATCCCCGCCTACACCACCGTGTAGGATTTCCAATCCACTATAGGAGTACCGAACTCCTCTCTCAACCTTACAAAAGCCACCGAGGCTATACAACCACAATCCACCTCTACCGAAGAGGGATACGGCCCGTAGCCAACAACAAACACCACTACCTCTACCGAAGAGGTTTACAACACAATCGCCTCTACCAAAGAGGGATCCAAACCAATACCACTCCGATCACCTCTACCGAAGAGGGATTCACAAAAGCAAGGAGGGTTTACAATAAGTGGTTACAAAGACCACAAACACAATCTTTCTTTCTTTTCTCTTTTTCCACAAAAACAAGATCCTAATAGATTAGGATAGGTGATAGCTCAAGTGTGGAAACAAGGTGTTTTTGGAAACCAGCAACAAAGAAAAACTACTTGGGAAATCACTTGTAAAAGATAGAAAATGAAAAACAAAACAATCTCCCAAAACCCTAGCTTTCTTTGATTTTCCAAAAACCCAAAAACAAATAAGATGAAATCTTTTTAGCTTAAAAACTCTTTTAAAAACTCTTTTAAACACTAGAGAAAGTCTGGAATTTTTAGCTCAAAAAATCTTAGCCAAAACAATGGAGAAATGGGGTATATATAGCCCCTAGGAAAAATTAGCCGTTAGGCTGACGTGTCAGCCTGACTGGCCTAACGGTCGACCGGCCGGTCGACCGTCCAACGGTCATATTATGACCCGTTGGAGCCTCCGGTCGACCGCCCGGTCGACCGAAACAAACAGAGAGCAGAGCTCTCTGCAGCGGTCGACCATCCGGTCGACCGGCCCCCTGGCTGCCAGACGTGCACAAGTCTGTGCACGTCGGTCGACCGCGCGGTCGACCGGCCTTAGGTGCGGTCGACCGCTCGGTCGACCGTTCTGGCCTGACAGGTCAGTCTGGGTCTGAAAAACTGGGAAAAATATTTAGTTAAAATTCTTTTAAAAAACTTCTATCTTTTCTGAAAATTTCATAAACTTGTTTTATCATATAGCATTGATATTGAAACATGTGATAATCATTTCTACTCAAATATCAAGCATATGAAAACATTTTTGTTTCTTCTCATTTTTATCAAAAACAAACTCTTGTATTTTTATCAAACTTGGCTTTTCAACACATGAATAGGGATATCAAAAATAAGTTTGTTTAGCAAGTTTAAACCATGTATGTATATCTAGAACATATCTAATATACATAGAAATAAAGTAAACTTGTTTTGATCTACTATTCATGAAAACCCAAAATCCAAATCATGAAACGTGTGTGTATGTGTGCACTTGAGCATATCAACTATTCTAAACTTTACAAATGGATCTAAAACTCATAATCTAAACTAGGATACCTAAGTCTCTTGACGATCTTCCATCTTCAAGTAGACTTGCTCCCAAACGCGATCCACCGAGTGCAAAGGTATGATCTTTAAGCTTTGGCACCGGAATCACCATGATAAGCTTCCAAACACCTTGTTGAAGCTAATCACCAACTAATATCTTGGTTAATGATCTGAAACTTAAACAATACAAGATTATTAGTAAACATAACTACATGAGTTAATCATCATCAAACTAGGGTGGAAGGCCTTTGGGCCAACAATCTCCCCCTTTTTGATGATGACAAAACTCATGGAGTTATATATGCATGGATTAAAGTAAAGCTTCAAGGAAGCTCCCCCTTAACTCATGCATAGCCAAATAAACATAATAATATGCAATGAAGGCTCTTAAAAACATGAATGCACAAATATGCATAAACAATAAAGGTTCTAGATACCAATGAAATATTTAAAGCAAAGCATGCTCTAGATACCAATTAACAATAAACATTTTCTAGATGCTCTAGATACCAATAAACATACATTAAACTTAATATATGCAAAAACATAACTATGCATATATATAAAATATGTACCAATCATGCATTTTGAGTTGTGAGTTTTTATATATGCATGTTAAACTCTCAAATAATTCTCCCCCTTTTTGTCAATCATCAACAAAGGGGCAAACAATAGCCAAAACAATATAATGAGGGGTAAAAATCTTTCTCCCCCTTTTGAGTCAAACAAAACAATACAAACAATGGTCTCCCCCTTTTTGTCTAAAACAAAAACAAAGTCAATAAGGGGTGACTACAAACATGATATCAATTAAAAATATGTTAATGAAGCATTTTGATACCAAATGAAAATAAATAAAGATCAATAAATGTTATATGCTATATACATTCATGAAGAGGAAGACGCTAAGTTAGCTTCCCTACACATATGCATTACATGAAAGATGGATGTTAAGCCCTAATTCACATAACACACATTATGTAATGAATAAGAGGAGATGTGAAGCTCCCCCTACACACGTGTATCACATAAAGAAGAGATGTTAAGCTCTTCACTACACAATACACTCAACATGAATTTATACACATATAGGCAATGTAAAATAAATATGTTTTTCTTAAACAAATTTTGAGATACCATTTAAAACATTTAACATAAACATCTTGATATCATTAAGAGAAATGTGTTCTTTTAAACATATGATACCAATTTGAAACTATATTTTAACATAAAGCAAGGGAGTGGAAATCAAATACCATTGAAAGACAACATCAAATTTTCTCCCCCTTTGTGAAATACCAACTAAACATATGCATAAGCTTGTTAAGATACCAATTGAAAACAAATCAAACAATAGAAATTTTTTTTCAAGCTTAGCATAAACAAGTATATATACGTATGAAAATTTGATACCAATTGACATTGATATTCTTGAAAGAGTAAGCATACATATACAAAACATATATGAGTATACAAAAGGATCAAAAATTGATACCAATTGAAAGTGTTCAATGATACCAATTGAAAGAATAGGGTCAAGTGTATATCTCATATTATAACGAAGAATATGAACTAGTTAAAATGAAAAGTTTTGTTAACTAGTACGAAATCCTTCAAGCAAGGAATAAATACAAATCATTTTTCATAAAAATGAAGTCCACATGATAATCAACACTCTAATCCAATTAAGCATAAAAATGTCTCATGAAAACAAAAACATGAGAAAATAATAAATGTGAGTGTACAAGTCAAGTATGGAGATCACAATCATGAAAATTTGTTCAATTAAGTTCAATTATTCCTTTAACAAGAAAACATCAAAAATATTTAACCTTCAAGGTATATGTATGTCTAATACAAACTAAAGTATACATACATATACAAGATACAAACGAGTCCACAAGGATATATGCATGAAGGCACGTGGCTCAAAAAGGATATTCATGTATATCTAATAGTTTGGACAAGGTAAACATATACATGAAGTTTAAATACCAATTCAAGGAAAACATGAAAAGCATGAAAAGTATGAAAATTTAGCTTTTCATTAAAACAATTTGATACCAATTCTTTTCAAGGTATATGCATGATTTATCAACACAAGAAGTATACATACATATCCCTTAAACACACTTTGAGTCCATAATAGATATTTGCATGAAAGGCAAATGACTCAAGGGGTATACATGTATATCTTCAAGTTTGGCAAAATACACATATACATGAAATGAAACTCATAATCATAAAAACAAATACCAAAAATGGAATACAAGTTTAAAATGTATGAATCATCAAAACTAGACTATACTAGCACATCTAATGGGAACAAACAAGCATTCAATCCCAAACATATATAGATTTGTTTGTGGCCCATTCTATGTACAAGTATATAACTAGTCTTAATGAAAACTAACATCTAAACATATATTCAAAACATGAAGTATCAAAACAAACACGAATATTATTTTGCTATATAAAACAAGCAAAGATTCATCAAAATTCGTTTATCAAACTTCTAGGTATATGTATGATTCATCCAAATCTAACAATATACATACATATCCCAACCGTAAACGAGTCTATTAAAAGTATTTGCATGAAGGCAAAAGACTCATGGGTATACATGTATATTTATTAGGTTTGAATTCAAAATACATATACATGAAGTAAAAACATGAAAATAGGCATAGCAAGTATAAATGAAGGAATCATCAAAACTAGCTTATACATGTGCATATAGTGGGTACAAATGAGCATGAAGTGCAAACATATAAAAGTCAATTTGTTCTCACTATGTGTACATGTATACATGCATGTTTTGATAAAATCTACATCTAAACTAGTTTATACCACATAAAGCATAAAACAACAAAAAATCATCATGAGAAAACTAAAACATGATTACTATATAAATTCACATGTATTAGATTCATGATGTACATTATAGCTTAAACAAAAGGTGAGAACACTAAGTATGGATTCATGCAAGCATGTGTGTCTCAAATACTATATATGTGAGTCAAGGATCTAATAATCATGGCATTTACATACTAATCCAAAGACAATGATAATATGCTATAAAATAAATGAATATGAAAGCATGTAAATTATAATAAGGAGTTAGGAATTGTTACCAAAACCTAGAAGGCAACTCTCCTTGTCTCCAAAACATGGTGGTCCTCTCCACCAAATCTTCCCTTGAAAGTGATGCATCCATATGATTTCCTTTAAGCTTGGAACGCATCCACTCCAAGGTGTCATCACTCTCACGTCATGTGAGAGCCCACACCTACATTAAAAATTGGAGGGGTAATTTTTGGTACCCATACTCTTTTGGGTCCATGGGGGTTAGTACCTTCTCTAACCCAAACAAAATTCTTTGCTAAATTTGGAGTATGTAATCTATCATAGCAAAATCTAGCAAGATGGCCTTTTCGGCCACAATGTGTACATGTGTACACATGAGCATACATGTGTTGATGGTGTCCGTGTGGAGCATGTGTAAGCCGTGGAAGGTGTGCATGCATAAAAGTTGGAACTTGTTTCTTCCGAACCAAGGTTTCCAAGCGTGTATGGTTCATGGCACATTGGCTCATAGTGGAGCCCAAACAATCCATTTTCTTCTTCAACATATTTATATCATTTTTAATCATAGAAGAAGTGGTACATGCATTAGGTAGACTAGATGAAGCTACACTAGCATGGCAAACATGTGCATCAATCTTATTTTTCAAAACAACATTTTTCTTTAAACACACATCTAAATCATTTGAAATGAAAATAATTTTATTTTTCAAATCAACATTCTCTTTTAAAATAAAATCAACTTTTGAAGACAAGTTATCATTTTTCTTCAAAAGAACATTGCAATCATTTTTATTTTTCAAAAACTCATTTTCTTTAAGTGCAAGATCAAGTTGAGATTTTAATGAATCCCTCTCATTAGCAATCTCCTCTTTCTTTTGCAAAACAACATCAAGTCTAGCAATCAAGTTTTTATTTTCATTATTAATGCCTAGACTCTTCTTTTTCAAACTTTATAGTTTTCTATTAATTTTTCACAAATTATGGATAGTTCTTCATTCAAAGCATGGGAATCAACATAATCATTTGAAGAACTAGCACAATCATTACTATCTACTTGAGTTTCCGAGTGTACCTCAAGGGAGTCATTCCCTTGGACCATATAGCATTGTTGTGGTTCGGATTCTCCACTAGATTCCTCTTCTTGTTGGATTTGGACTTGAAGCTTGGAGGTGTTGGTGGTTGTCAATTTGTTCCACACTACAAAAGCGGAATCAAAGTTAGAAACACATAAAAGATAATCTTTAGATAAAGTGCTTCTAATGGCCTCTAGGGCTTGTGCATTGGCCCCTATATGATTGCGATCACTAAGGAAGGATTCCTTGGTAATAGCAAGATAAACTTTATGACCTAGGGTTTGCAAATAAACGGTCATCCTAATCTTCCAAACATGAATGTTGGAAGGGTCATACATAGGTGGGGTCATGACGGCCATGGTAAACTAAATGTGTGCAAACAAGCAAATGCAAACAAATAGATTAGCAAGCAAATGGATCTCACTCCTAGGATGTTAAGCCTAAGTATCAGAAGCACCTGCTCTGATACCAATTGAAAAAGACACCTAGAGGGGGGGTGAATAGGTGTTAGTGCTAATCTAAAACTAATTGCAAAACTAAGTGCGCTAATGACGGAAGCTAATGCAAATTATGCACAAACTAATACAATACAACAAGTGTAGCCGAATTTCCCTTGCGAGGCTCTGGACTAACTCCCCTTGATTCCCCTTGAAATGGGTTGAGGTGCTATGTGAAGCTCTTGTTGGATGAGTATAAGTTAGGCACACACACACAAGCAATCCAAGCAATATGAAATACACACAATCAAGCCAAGCATATAAGAATGAATTGCAATATAAAAGATGCAAGGCAACACAAGCAATGTATAAGATATGTATGCAATGAAAGAATGATGCTTGAATGAAATGATGCTTGCACAAAGTAAAGAGTGTAGAGTTGAGAGAAATTGGATCAAACGCTAACACAAAGATTTGTTTCGAGGTTCGAGTACCCAACTCTACATCCCCGCCTACACCACCGTGTAGGATTTCCAATCCACTATAGGAGTACCGAACTCCTCTCTCAACCTTACAAAAGCCACCGAGGCTATACAACCACAATCCACCTCTACCGAAGAGGGATACGGCCCGTAGCCAACAACAAACACCACTACCTCTACCGAAGAGGTTTACAACACAATCGCCTCTACCAAAGAGGGATCCAAACCAATACCACTCCGATCACCTCTACCGAAGAGGGATTCACAAAAGCAAGGAGGGTTTACAATAAGTGGTTACAAAGACCACAAACACAATCTTTCTTTCTTTTCTCTTTTTTCACAAAAACAAGATCCTAATAGATTGGGATAGGTGATAGCTCAAGTGTGGAAACAAGGTGTTTTTGGAAACCAGCAACAAAGAAAAACTACTTGGGAAATCACTTGTAAAAGATAGAAAATGAAAAACAAAACAATCTCCCAAAACCCTAGCTTTCTTTGATTTTCCAAAAACCCAAAAACAAATAAGATGAAATCTTTTTGGCTTAAAAACTCTTTTAAACACTAGAGAAAGTCTGGAATTTTTAGCTCAAAAAATCTTAGCCAAAACAATGGAGAAATGGGGTATATATAGCCCCTAGGAAAAACTAGCCGTTAGGCTAACGTGTCAGCCTGACTGGCCTAACGGTCGACCGGCCGGTCGACCGTCCAACGGTCATATTATGACCCGTTGGAGCCTCCGGTCGACCGCCCGGTCGACCGAAACAAACAGAGAGCAGAGCTCTCTGCAGCGGTCGACCGTCCGGTCGACCGGCCCCCTGGCTGCCAGACGTGCACAAGTCTGTGCACGTCGGTCGACCGCGCGGTCGACCGGCCTTAGGTGCGGTCGACCGCTCGGTCGACCGTTCTGGCCTGACAGGTCAGTCTGGGTCTGAAAAACTGGGAAAAATATTTAGTTAAAATTCTTTTAAAAAACTTCTATCTTTTCTGAAAATTTCATAAACTTGTTTTATCATATAGCATTGATATTGAAACATGTGATAATCATTTCTACTTAAATATCAAGCATATGAAATCATTTTTGTTTCTTCTCATTTTTATCAAAAACAAACTCTTGTATTTTTATCAAACTTGGCTTTTCAACACATGAATAGGGATATCAAAATAAGTTTGTTTAGCAAGTTTAAACCATGTATGTATATCTAGAACATATCTAATATACATAGAAATAAAGTAAACTTGTTTTGATCTACTATTCATGAAAACCTAAAATCCAAATCATGAAACGTGTGTGTATGTGTGCACTTGAGCATATCAACTATTCTAAACTTTACAAATGGATCTAAAACTCATAATCTAAACTAGGATACCTAAGTCTCTTGACGATCTTCCATCTTCAAGTAGACTTGCTCCCAAACGCGATCCACCGAGTGCAAAGGTATGATCTTTAAGCTTTGGCACCGGAATCACCATGATAAGCTTCCAAACACCTTGTTGAAGCTAATCACCAACTAATATCTTGGTTAATGATCTGAAACTTAAACAATACAAGATTATTAGTAAACATAACTACATGAGTTAATCATCATCAAAACTAGGGTGGAAGGCCTTTGGGCCAACAATATACATTTTTAAACTTGTATTCCCACTTCTTGGATTTGATTTATGATCATGTTTTCATTTCATGTATATGTGTATTTTGCCAAACTTTAAGATATACATGTATACCTCTTGAGTCATTTGCCTTTCATGCAAATCTATATATATGGACTCAATTGTGTTTTGGGATATGTGTGTATACTTCTTGTGTTGACAAAACATACATATACCTTGAAATATATATTTTTAAAAAAAAAATTTTATGGTAGATTATACAATAAGATATACACTTGAACTTACCTTATGTCAATTGGTATCATTGGATCATTTCAATTGGTATCAATATGATTATTCTTTTTGTATATACTCATGTTTTGATTATATGTATGTATGCTTTCAAATTCAAACTATATCAATTTCTATTGGTATTCTCTTTTCATACATATATGTGTTATTTGTGCTTAGTTAAAATTGTCTTACATATTTAAAGCACAATGCATATGCTAAGCTTATTTTAACTTTCAATTGTTCTTAAAGCTTATGCAATATGTTTTCAAGATTGATATCAAAATTAAAAAAATATGTTGATTTGATATCTCAAAATGTGGTTCTTGAGAAAGTTCAAAATTTTGTTTTGTTAAAGAAAAATTTAAAATTTTTGATTTGTATTTCCTATATGCAATGAGAGCTTAACATCTCTCTTACATATAGATTCATGTTGAGTATATTATAAATTGAGGAGCTTGACAACTCTTCTTTATATGATATACGTGTGTAGGGGGAGCTTCACATCTCCTCTTATGCATTACATAATATGTGTTATGTGAGTTAGGGCTTGTCATCCCTTCTTCATGTAATGCATATGTGTAGGGAAGCTAACTTAGCGTCTTCCTCTTCATGAATGTATATCGCATATAAATCCTTATTGATTGATTTGTATTACCCCTTCTTGATCTCTTTTTTTTTGACAAAAAGGGGGAGTAAAATTTGTTTGATTTAATTTTACTTTGAACCCTTTGTTGATGAGTGACAAAAAGGGGGAGAAGTATTTGAGTTTATATGCATGTTTTCATTGCTTAAGGGGGAGAAGTATTTGTCTTCCTTGTTAGTTATGCATATATTTTTGTATTGCAAATAGGAGAAAAAGATTTTGATTTCATGTTTTATCTCCATACATTGCATACATATTTATGTGCTTTCATTGCATATATTATTGTTTATTCATTATGCATGAGTTAAGGGGGAGCTTCCTTGAAGCTTAACTTTAATCCATGCATATATAACTTCATGAGTTTTGTCATCATCAAAAAGGGGGAGATTGCTGGCCCAAAGGCCCATCACTCTAGTTTTGATGATGATCAACTCATGTAGTTATATTACTAATGATCTTGTGTTTAATTAGTGACAGATTCATTATCAAGATCTTAGTAGGTGCATAGCTCAACAAAGGATAAAATGTCAAGATTTGGAGCTAGCACGGTGTGATCCAAGGAGCTTTTGGATCAAGCTTGGACCAAGTCAAGATGATGAGAAGGCTTCAAGGGAAGACTTCAAGATCAAGGCTTGTGTCTAGGTATAAGATTTTTATGTTTTAGATAAAATGTAAAGGATAGAATAGCTGGTGGATTGCTCAAGTATATATCACACACACACTCTTGATTTATTTGTCTTTTCATAAAAGAATTTTCAGATTTAGAAAAGACTTTCTTTTTGGAAAAACATAGTTTTGATTTTTGGTATTCAAAGTTATATGTTTCAACCAAAACCTTATTTAGAGCCTAATGTCAAAAACATAGATATTTCATCTTGATTGTGTAGTGGATCATATCCATACACACTATGCTTTAAAAGTATATCTTGTTTTTGTATTTGATGAAGATTTGGAAAAATATTGTTTTGGAAAAACAGTTTTTATCATGAGCCAAATATTTCCAAGTTACAAAAATAGTCCAATCTTTTATAACATGCCTTAATTTTGTGCAAGCATGTTTGTATATCAAAGTATATTGGTTAAACTATTTTTGTAGATTTTTAAGTATTTTATGGGATTTTATTTGAGCCAAAAAAAACAATTTTACAAGAGATTTTCATAAGAATTTCAAGTCTTCATTTTAGAAAAGATTTTCAAAAGCCAAAATTTCCATACACCCATTTGAAGCCTATACCTCTACTTCACTCTAGATTTTTGCACTACACAATCCCAATTTCTACATCTACATATTGGTTATAGGATTGTGCAAGTGAGCTATTTGTGATCAAGTGTGATCATCTTCTTCTTGAGCGAAGTTGTAGAGGCATCGGCCTCAAGCGAGCTAGTGTGCTCCGGGTGGTGTTGCGGCATCACAAGAGATAGAACAAGTGTGTCCTTGTATTGGAGATCCGGTGGGATCAACAATAGTGAAAATCCTTCAAGTGTGAAGGCGGGGACGTAGAGCGTGGCTCGAACCTCGGAAACATATACTTGTGTTTGCGTTTGCTCGAATTTTCTCTAAACTCAAACTCCTTTATTTCTTGCAATACTTATTGTGTTTATTATTGCTAGTTCTTTAATTTGAGCAATTTGTTAGTAGAATTTTTAATTCCGCATTGTTGCCATATTTCATATAGCCATCACCTATTCACCCCCCCCTCTAGGTGATTTCAAAAATGAACCTATTCCTAAAGTCCCTAGGAGTTAGAGTTGCAAAATCCATTACTAAAGAATTTGTTGAACCTCACGGTGATGAGGATACATGCTCCGAAGCAACCGCTAAGGACTATGAGGCCAATGCAAAAGCCCAATATGCACCTACACAAGCATTAAATGAAGATGATCTTTCTCGTGTGATTAATTGCAAATCCGCTTATGAAGTTTGGAATGATCTTATTATTACTCATAAGGGAACGTCGCAAGTCAAAAGATCCAAAATTAACTTGCTCCATTCTCAATATGAGAATTTTTATATGCTTGAAAAAGAAAGTATAGATGAAATGCTCACTCGGTTCACCAAGATCACTAATGCTTTATCCTCTTTAGGTGACAAGATCGATAATGACCAAAAGATCCGAAAGGTCATTAGAGCTCTTTCTAAATCTTGGGAAGTCAAGACAACCACCCTCTAGGAGCTCAATGATAGGGAGGAGATGGACTTCTCTGGCTTCATCGGTAATCTCAAAACCTATGAGATGAAAATGAAGGTGAGGGAAGAAAGGGAGGCTCCAAAGAAGAAAGCAATAGCTTTCAAGGCGACTCCATCCTCCTTTGATGAAGAGGAATCATCGGAAGACTACGATGGAGACTTTGCTATGCTCATTAGAAAAGTGGGCAAGATGTTCTACAGGAAAGGTAGACAAAGCAACTTCCGAAGAGGAAGACCTCAAGGAAGACTTGAAAAGAAAAGAGAGGAAATGGGTGCTGCTTCCATTGCAAAAGTACGGGACATCTAATTGCGGATTGCCCTTCTTTACAAGCTACAACCTCCAAGAATGTGCAAAAGAAGAAGAAGGCGATGGTGCCACGTGGGATGACTCGGAGACCGAATCCGAAGAGGAGATCGACACCGCACACATGTGCTTTATGGCATATGGTGATGAAGCTTCTAAGGTAAACTAGAAAACTCTTTAGACGATGAGGATTTGACCATGGATGAATTAGCACATGTTTTTGAAGAATTACAAAATAGATATGAATTTTCTTTGCTCAAAATAAAAAGTTGAAAAAGGAAAATGATTTATTAAGAACAAATTTGAGATTGTTTTAAATGAGAAAAATGATTTGTCAAGATCTTTTGAGAAAATGAAAATGGATTTTGAAAAATATAAAGCTACTTATATGGGTAAAAGCCCAATCACTACTTGTAATAAAAATAAATTTTTGGATATTCAAAAACGCATTGAGGTTTTAGATACCACTTTGAAAAAGTGTGCATTTTACATGACCAAATTTGCATCTATGTTTTCTAAGGGAAAAACCCAAGGAAACACACTCCTCATGCATCAAACACACAAAAACATGCACACTCACACAAGCATGCATTTATGTATGGAAAGGCATATACATGTGTACATTGTGACCGCAAAGGCCATTTAGCAAATTTTGTTATGCAAAATTATACATGACTAATAAAAATATTTGGGTTCGAAAAAATACTAACCCCATAGGACCCAAAAAGATTTGGGTACCAAAGGATATGCCAAAATTTATTGATACAGGTGCGTCGTCCTCCTCCAAGACTTAGGGGAGATGGTGCCCGGTGGTGGATGCATCAAAGCTTAACGAATAAATCATCACTTGCATCGCTATCAAAGAGGCACCTATTTTGGAGATTGCCTATGGTTGATAATTTCTCCACCTAAGATTTTTATCTCTAACTAGATATGTACATTCATAGGATTTGCTAGTTTCATTTTGTGATAATATGCTTTAATTATGTAGACTTGCATTTCCTCATTTTTTTTTGTATAGTTGAGATTGCATACTTAGTTTATTTTTATACTAGCCATATTTTGATTGTCCATGTGTTGAATTTTCTTTGATTGGTAAATGTTTTTATAAGTATATATACATAATTATCAAATATGAAAATTTATTTAATCATCGTTAAGTTAATAAATAAAGATAGTAATTGCGCGCCCCAACTCTTATTTAGAGGAATGTCGAGGAGAATTTCAGAACTCTTAAAGGGGTATTCGGCTTCAATATCTCAAATTTATTACTTAATTATTTAAAAAACAAAATGTGTTGTTAATAATAATAAAATAAAAATTATTTTTGTGTTTCTCATGCCTCTTAAAATTTTAACACTGTTTTCATGTCTTATATGTAAAAATATACTAGTCTCTAATTTCCTTTTAAAAGAAAATTAAATTAAAACAAAAAAATTAATTCATTTTTGAATTATTTTTGGGCAGTTCCGGTCGATCGACCGGTCGACCGAGTTAGCCTGTCATAGGCCCAGTCGACCGGGCGGTCGACCGATTCAGCATGGAATATCAAAAAATAAATTTTTAGCCCGAAGCCAGTCGACCGACTGAAACCGAGATTGATCTCGGTTTGCACCGGTCGACCGGGAGTCGGGTAAACTGTTTTACACCCGTTTTTATAAAGCCCTAAATCCCCAAATTCTCTCATTCTTTCTTCTCCAAATCGACCCCTCCTCTTCCCCTCTTCAATTCTCCTCCCCCTACCTAATCCAACCGATTAAAACTCTTCCAAATCCAAAATTTCTTCCACAAAATTCGTTAAAATCCTTCTCATGCTCTAGATCTGCATTTTTTAGGGATATTTCTTGGATTTTGAGGTATAAACAAAATTTCTCCTTAATCTCTTCAATTCTCTTTATTATTCTTGTTTATCCATCTTTATTTCGTGCTATTATCTTGTTTAATCAATCACCATGTCCAAAAGATCCAGATCTGAGAAGGGAAAAACCCCTGAATCATCATCCAGCTCCTTCATCTCCCAAAATGCGTCTCATAGATATACAATAATCCAACATAAAAATGTGATCTCTAGCAGAACTATGGTGCTGAGTGACTTTGAGCACCTAAATCTTGCAAATATCTTAGGTTCTAGTTCACTTAAGCAATTTGTCACCATGAAAGAACCTGTTTACCCTGAATTAGTCCATTATTTTTACTGTAACCTGTCTTTCCAACAAAATCATATCAGGTCTAGAGTCATGGGCAAAGATATAAATATTTCCATTGAAAAATTTGCAAATCTCCTACACTTCTCCTGTGAGGGGTAGATATTTACAATGTAGATCTTCATGAATTTGCATATCCTGACGGTGAATCTACCCACACCGCCTCCCTTTTGCTTCATGATGATGATAACCCCGCTTTAGTTAGGAATGAGGAGGTGAAGTATTATACTCTCACCGCCCAGATCTTAGCTAAAATTGTTTTCTATAACCTCCTGCCAAAATCAGGAGAGTATAGTCACGCTAGGGGTTCTGCTCTTTTTCTGATCTATTGCCTTCTGAAAGGTATAGAATAAATGTTCCTAAACTCATCATCAATTATATGAATCCGATCACCTTCTGGTCCCAAACCGGCACTTGTCCTTTTGGATGCTCATTACTCGTCTACTGAAGCAACTCAGATTCGATCTTTCCACTGAACGGTCCATGGAACTATCAGTCGACATCAACAACACTCTCCTTAAGAGGATGCGTGTTCGGGAGCGTCCTCTTGCTCCTCAGCCCCATCCTATCGTACCTGCTGTTCTTGGATCTTCCTCTTCTTCTTCTGCTCCTTTTGATCTCTATCACGCTTTCTCCACTCAACTTCAGGAGCATAGCCAGCAGATGTCCTCTCAGATGACCGCTCACTTTCAGCGGTTAGAGCAGCGAGTGGACAATAATCTCAATCACATTTGTGATTCTATTCGCTATATGCAGACCTGCGTCAGTGATATCTACAATAGATACACTTGGCCGACTCCTCTTCCAAGTGGTCGCTCTCAGCCACTTCCTCCCACCGGTTCTCCTTTCGACGCATGGGTTCCTCGTCCTATTGTTCCTGAGGCGCCAGCTTCTCCAGAAGACCCTGATTTTCAGGAGGGTTGACCCCCTTTGTTGATGACAAAATGGGAGAGAGATATTTTGATGGAGTTATTTATGGGGAGTTAGCTTTTGTTATTTTCTGGGAGTATTTATTTTCTGTATTTGGAGTTGGATATGTATTTTGTGTTTTATTGACATTTGCGCTGTGTGTTTATGTGTATTTGGTTTTTGAGGTTGGCATGACCTCTAAGCATGTATCGACATCTTTATTTATGTTATGGCAGTTATCCTTATTGTCTCTATGTGGTATATGTGTTTGGTTGTGTATTGTCTCTTGTTGATCTAATCATCTACCACTTACTTTGGAGGCTGGAAGTATTATTAGATGGATAGAGGTAACCATTTGTGCATACACTCTCTTGTTTCTGTATCCCTGTTATGCATAAATGGTTGGCATGTAAGTCTATTTGTTATATCCTTTATATATGTGTTTATTGTGTGCATTTAGCCCTTTTATTCATATTCTTATATATGCATGTGTTAAGGGGGAGCTTCACTTGAAGTTTCTATCCAAAATATTTGTAATAGCTCCATATGTTTTGTCATCATCAAAAAGGGGGATATTGTTGGCCCAAAGGCCATTAGCCCTAATTTTGATGATAACAAACCATATGTAGTTAGGTATTAACAAAATTGTTTAGTTAAGTTTCAGGTAAAAATATACGTTACATTTCGGCTCCATCACAAGACTCACGCTTTTGGAAGCCAAGAAGATTTAGATCCCAGAGTCTAGCATACTAGAAGAGCTCAAGGATCAAGTAATATCGAGAAGACTATTTCAAGATTTGTATCTTTACTTTTTCAATTTTTAGTTAGAATTTATAGTCATTTGTTAAAACTGAGATGATAGAGGTTGATAAGTTTTAGGATTGTCACACACACACACATTTTGTATTCCCTTGTGTTCTCAAGCAAAAATTTGTTACCATGTTTCTTACCGTTTTTTCTTATCGAGTTTCAGAAAAATCAAGTTTCGGAAAAATAAGTTTTGGAAAAACTGATTTATATTTTAGAAAAGAAATTTTATCAAAATATAGTTCAAACCTATTTGGTGTTAATCTATGATCACACTCTAGCTTTTTAAATCCCTAGAACTCTATTTTTTATTTACTTATTTAAAGAAAATGTATTGAAAAATTTTGACTTCAAAAAGATTTCTAAAAATAGTTTTGGCCTTCTTACGGTCGACCGTGCGGTCGACCTTGGCAGAGCAAACTGCTCTGTAGTCGACCGGGCAGTCGACCGATATGCACCAAAGTGCAATTGTGCACTTCGGTCGACCGGCCCGATCGACCGGAAGCAGAGCAATGCTCTCTGTTTGTTTCGGTCAACCGGCCCGATCGACCGACAGAGAGTTTTTACTCTCGGTTTAGGAACCATGGTCGACCGTTTTGGTCGACCGCTTTACCAACGGTCGGAAATCCGATCGTTGGCGGTCGACCGGCAGCAGAAAATTCTGTTGACTTGGCTCCCAACGGTTAGATTCAGTTTTGTTTTTTGTTGGGTCTTCTCCTAACGGATCTATTGTATTTTCTAGCCTAGTTTTCATTGAAAATCACCTAGAGGGGGGTGAATATGTGATAATGCTAATCAATGCACAATTTAAAATTTATGATGCAACAATCTCACAAAGCAAGTGAATATAGCAATGAATGTAGAGAGCAAGTAATAAGAGCAATGAAAATAGAGCAAGAAAATCAAACGCAAACACCGAGAATTGTTATCGAGGTTCGAGCACCCAGCTCTACTTCCCCGCCTTCCCCAGAAGGATTCCAACCACTTCCACTATCACAAAGATGTTACAAATTCACCGGAGTACCCAACTCCACAATCTCAAGTACAAGAAATCTCTTAGTAGTCAAAAGACCACAAACTCTCTCTTGCAAAATTCTCTTCCCTTACAAAGGTCCTTAGAGAACAATGAGTAAGAATGAAGCTCTTATGTGCAAGGAGAAAGAAAAAGAAATCAGAGAGTTCTTTAAAACACTTCAGAAAATGAGAGAGAATTTCAGCACAAAAACAAAGAAACCAAGTCTTTTTGAATGCCTTAAACTTGTGAAAATTTTGATAATTTTTCTAGTAACCAATCTCTCCCTAAACACCCCTATTTATAGGAGAGGGCTAGGGTTTAGAGATAAAACATATTTAAGGCTAATTAGAAATTATTAAAACCAAAACATGTCATTTAAACACACTTAAGTGAGAAAAGGACAAAAAATAAACCAGCTTAGGAAATAGCCGTTACTGTTCAAACGGCTACCTCGGTCGACCGGCCCGGTCGACCGCTAGTTCAAAAAAATAGCCGTTGCAGGCTAGCGGTCGACCGCCCGTCGACCCAAACAAACAGAGAGCAGAAGTCTTTCAGGCAGGCATGTCTCGGTCGACCGTCCGGGTCGACCGTGAAACGTGCACACTGATACGCACTGCTACCAGAATTCCGGTCGACTGGGTCGGCCGACCGGCTTGACCTGACATAGGGTCGGTCGACCCTGGCGTCGACCGCCTCAGGTCAAAAGCCAAAACAAAAATGAAATTTTGAGGAGAAATCTATTTTTAACAAAATAGTTTTGAATAGGGATATATATAATGGATAAAAATGAGTTTGTAGGCTGAAGATTGTATACAAACTATTTTTGTACATATTATAGGAAATATGTTTGGAAACAAGATGTGTGCAAAAATGTGTGTGATAGAGCTTCAAACATATTCACTATTCTTTAACAAAACTCTAAACTCAAAACAAATCTAATAAATTATCTTGAGCAATCTTGAAGTCTTGAGCCATGCAATGCCTTGCTAGAGCCTTCTCTTCTATGTTCCTTCCTTGATGTGCAAAAAGCCTTCTTTTCTTTATGAACCTAGAATTTCTTGCAATAGCTAAGCAATGGCCTCCAAATATGGTACAAACCTGAAACTTATCTTAACAAACTAATTAGTACCATATAGCTCCTATTTGGTTTGTTATCATCAAAACTCTAAACAAATGGAGAGTGTAACCTTATGGGCCAACAATCTCCCCCTTTTTGATGATGACAAAACAAATAGGCTATAAGCAAAAATATATAGGAGGAGTAAGCTCCCCCTCAAATTATGCTATCATAAAAACAATGTAAGGTGCAAGCAAAACCATCAAACCAAAAACCATATGATTAAAAATCAAAGTATGCTTGCAAAACACTTAAACTCAAAAACAAGAAATCATGAAAACTAATTAAACATGTAAAAGCTCATATAAACTTATATGGAACCAAAACCATATGAACTCATAATTCTATCATAAAAACTCATTCTCTCCCTTTTTGTCATACATCAAAAAGGGTTATGAAAACATTTTTATTCAATAACACAAACATTAAGTTCACCACAAATGAAAGAAAATCTAGCAAAATCAAGTGGTTTAGTGAAAATATCGGCTAGTTGTAAATCCGTAGAAACATAATCAATATCTATATCTCCTTTCTCAAAATGATTTCTAAGAAAGTGATATCTAATCTCAATGTGCTTGGTCTTACTATATTGATTTGCATTCTTTGTCGTATGTATAGTACTAGTATTATTACAAAATATTTTTATATGGTTATAATGCAATCATAATCAAGGAGAGTATGTTTCATCCAAAGGACTTGTGCACAACAAGCCCCCGCGGCAACATACTCCGCCTCGGCGGTTGAGAGAGCTACGGAATTTTGTTTCCTAGAGGACCATGAAACAAGACAATTACCAAGAAATTGACATGTCCCACTAGTACTCTTTCTATCTACTCTACAACCCGCATAGTCGGCATCCGAATAACTCGTCATTGAGAAATCTCCGGTTTTCGGATACCATAGACCCATTCCAATCGTTCCCTTAATATAACGAATAATGCATTTTACCGCAATAAGATGGGACTCTTTGGGACACGATTGAAATCTAGCACAAAGACACGCACTAAACATGATATCCGGCCTACTTGCCGTCAAATACAAAAGACTACTTATCATGCTTCTATACAATTTAATATCAACATTTTTACCTTGGTCATCCTTATCAAGCTTGGTGGTAGTTGCCATGGGAGTGTTGCAAACCTTTGAGTCTTCAAGTCCAAACCTCTTTACGAGTTTCTTTGCGTATTGGCTTGACATATGAGTTCCCATCTTGCAATTGCTTGATTTGGAGTCCAAGAAAGAAATTAAGCTCACCCATTGAAGACATTTCAAACTCACATTGCATAACCTTTTCAAATTCCTTGCATAAAAACTCATTAGTAGAACCAAAAATTATATCATCAACATAAATTTGCACAATTAAAATGTCATTATCAACATGCTTAGTGAATAGTGTTGTATCTACTTTGCCTTTAATAAAATCATTTGAAATGAGAAAACTAGAAAGCCTTTCATACCAAGCTCTTGGAGCTTGTTTCAATCCATACAAAGCTTTATCAAGTTTAAAAGCAAAATTAGGATGAACATGATCAATAAAACCGGGAGGTTGTTCAACATAAACTTCTTCATTTATAAAACCATTCAAAAATGCACTTTTCACATTCATTTGAAAAGTTTAAAATTTTTGAAAGATGCAAAAGCTAGTGTCATCCGTATGGCTTCAAGCCGTGCTACGGGTGCAAAGGTCTCCTCAAAGTCAATTCCCTCAACTTGAGTGTAACCTTGGGCCACTAACCTAGCTTTATTCCTAATCACATTTTTAGACTCATCCATCTTATTCCTAAAGATCCACTTAGTACCATTATTGGTCTATCGTGGGGCCTAGGAACAAGGTGCCAAACTTGGTTGCGCTCAAATTGATTGAGTTCCTCTTGCATGGCTAGCAACCAATATGAGTCCGCCTCGACTTCGAGGATGCTTTTGGGTTCAAAATGAGAAATGAAAGCAAAATTACCACATAGGTCATGGAGTTTGGAGCGAGTTGTTACCCCTTTAGATGCATCACCTAAGATGAGCTCCTTGGGATGATTTGTGGCATATCTCCAAGCTTTAGGAAGCGGTTGAGAGCTTTCCTCTTTATCCTCTTGAACGTCACCAATTGGTTCTTACTTATCATCTTGAGCGGGTGAGTCCTTCAAGGATAGTCTCTCCATGTTATCACCTAATGGTTCAATCTCTACAACATTCTCAACAAACACATTAGATTCTTCAAATTTAACATGCATGGATTCTTCAATGGTAAGTGAAGATCTATTGAATACTCTATAAGCTTTACTAGTTATAGAATATCCAATAAAGATTGCTTCATAAGCCTTAGCATCAAATTTATCCAAGTTATCTTTAGTGTTCAAAACAAAACACTTGCATCCAAAAACTTTGAAATATGCAACATTAGGTTTTCTAGAATGATACATTTTAAAAGATGTTTTGGAAGAATTTTTACATAAATAAATACGATTTGATATATAGCATGCAGTGTTTACGGCCTCGGCCCATAGATATTGAGGGAGGTCATACTCACTTATCATTGTCCTAGCCATCTCTTGAAGTGTTTCTATTTTTCCTTTCTACAACTCCATTTTGTTGTGGAGTTCTAGGACAAGACATTTCATGCTTAATTCCCTTTTCATCACAATAAGTCATGAAGAGTTGGTTAACAAACTCACCACCTCTATCACTCCTTATTCTCAAAATCGAAAAACCCTTTTCTTTTTCAACTCTTTTTCGAAAATCTTAAAACGAGAAAAAGTTTGATCTTTGTGTTCCAAGAAGAAAACCCAAGTGAAACGGGAAAAATCATCAACTAAAATAAATGCATATCTACTACCATTTATACTTTTAGTTTTAGTTGGTCCAAAAAGATCCATATGAATTAATTCTAAAGGCCTAGTTGACATGATATCCTTGATTGGTTTGAAGGAGGACTTGATTTGTTTTCCAAGTTGGCACGCACCACAAATGCGGTCTTTCTCAAACTTCAAGTAAGGAATACCCTTCACCAATTCCTTTGAATTAATCCTAGAAAGATGGTCAAAAGATGCATGTCCTAATCTTCTATGCCAAAGCCAACAATTTTCATCAAAAGCATTTAAGCATTTAGTAGAACATTCCACATTAAGCATGTCAATGATATAAACATTATCATCACGAAAACCGGTGAGAATACAATCATTTGTTTTAACATCAAAGATTTTGCAAGAAGAATCATCAAAAACAACCTAAGTCCACAGTCACAAAATTGACTAATGCTAAGCAAATTATGCTTCAAACCATCAACAAGTACAATATTTTCTATAATAGGAGATGCACCAATTTGAATGTTACCTATACCGATGATAGTGCCTTTGGAGTCATCCCCGAAGGTGACGGAGCCACCTTCCTCGTACCTTGATAGGGTTGTAAAGTTATTGATGTCCCACGTCATGTGTCTTGAACAACCACTATCAAGGTACCACCGCTCCCTACGTCTTGGAGCCTTGGTGTGTACCTATATCAAATAATTTATGAATTGATTTTGTACCCACATTTTCTTGGGTCCTAAAGAGTTAGTTTCATTAACCCAAACAAGATTATTTGATCTATTTACTTGGTCATAACAAAATTTAGCCAAATGCCCATTCTTACCACAATATGTGCATCTATACACTCTACCATATTTAAAAGCATAGTGAGTGTGTGATTTGTGAGCATGAGAATTGTGAGCATGAAAAGATTTAGCATGAGAAGTGTTATGTGTAGTGTGAGCATGAGGAATCTTAACATGTGAATCTTTAGCATGAGAGGTGTGCTTTTTAGAAAATATTTCTTCAAGTTTCTTAGTGTTAAAAGCACAATCCTTTAAAGTCTTTTCAAAATCAACAATTCTAGTTTTTAAAGAAGAAATTTCTTTTCCATCAATCTTAGGAAATTTTGCTTTACAAGCAACTTTGTAAGCACTAAATTCATTTTGGGTAGAAATGAGAGTTGAAGAAATTTCATCTTTTTCTTTAGAAATAATAGCAAGTTGATTCTTAAGAAAAGCAACTTCCTTTTCCAATTTAGAGCATTCAATCTTTTTATTATCATAGGTTTCAGAAAGTTCAACAAAGGCATGAACAAGAACTTCTTTACTTAATTCATCATCTTCATCATCAAGAGTTTGAGGGGTTACCTTTGGTGTGTTTGCCATGAAACACATATTCGCTATATCCGCCTCTTCCTCGGACTCGCTTTCCGAATCCCAAGTTGCCTTGTACGCTTTCTTTTCTTCCGGTTTCTTTGGCTTGAAGGAGGAGGTCATCTTCTTCTTGAACTCCGGGCAATCGGCCATGATATGTCCGGGTTTTCGGCAATTGTAGCATATAATTCTTCTCTCCTCTTTGCCTTCAAATTTCCTTCGGAAGTTGAGCTTGTTCCTCCGTACATTCTCTTCACATTGCGAACAAGTAGGGAGAGCTCCTCATCTTCTTCTTCTTCTTCTTCATCGTCCTCAAGAGTGGATGAAGACTTGAAAGCTATGGACTTCTTCTTTAGCGGAGCGGCTTCTTCTCTTGGCTTCTTTTCCATCTCATGGGTTTTTAAGTTCCCAATGAGACTAATGAGGTCCATTTCATCCTTGTCGTTCAATTCTTTCAAGGTGGTGGCCTTTATCTCCCATGATGTAGGAAGAGCCCGAATCACTTTTTGCACCTTTGGTCATTGGAGATGTCATCACCTAGAGAAGAAAGAGCATTTGTGATTTTAGTAAATCTATTAATCATACAATCAATAGATTCTTCATCAATCATTCTAAAGGATTCATATTGGGACCTTAAGAGATCTATCTTAGCTCTCTTAACTTGTGAAGTCCCCTCGTGTGTGACCAACAAATATTGCCAAATCTCATAGGCGGATTGGCAATGAATTACCCGTGTAAGGTCATCCTCATTCAAGGCGGTTAAGAGGGAATTTTGGGCCTTGGAGTTAGCCTCATATTCTCTAAGGTAAAGTCGGTCCAAGTGCTCTCATCACTATCGGGTGCAACATAGGGTTTGGTCAAAGATTTTGCAACTAAACTACCTAATGATTGCAAAAAGATAGTCATCCTAACCTTCCAAATAGGAAAATTTAGTCCATCAAATTTAGGAGGGGTTTTGATGTTATCGGCCATGTTTACTAGTGAATGACAAATGGAATGCAAATGTTGATTAGCAAATTTTAAGGATCTCTCTAAGGATGTTAAGCCAAACCTAGAGTCCAACCTCTGATACCAATTGAAAATCACCTAGAGGGGAGGTGAATAGGTGATAATGCTAATCAATGCACAATTTAAAATTTATGATGCAACAATCTCACAAAGCAAGTGAATATAGCAATGAATGTAGAGAGCAAGTAATAAGAGCAATGAAAATAGAGTAAGAAATAAGAGCAAGTAAATCAAACGCAAACACCGAGAATTGTTATCGAGATTCGAGCACCCAGCTCTACTTCCCCGCCTTCCCCAGAAGGATTCCAACCACTTCCACTATCACAAAGATGTTACAAATTCACCGGAGTACCCAACTCCACAATCTCAAGTACAAGAATCTCTTAGTAGTCAAAAGACCACAAACTCTCTCTTGCAAAATTCTCTTCCCTTACAAAGGTCCTTAGAGAACAATGAGTAGGAATGAAGCTCTTGTGTGCAAGGAGAAAATAAAAAGAAATCAGAAAGTTCTTGAAAACACTTCAGAAAATGAGAGAGAATTTCAGCACAAAAATCAAGAAACCAAGTCTTTTTGAATGCCTTAAACTTGTGAAAATTTTGATAATTTTTCTAGTAACCAATCTCTCCCTAAACACCCCTATTTATAGGAGAGGGCTAGAGTTTAGAGATAAAACATATTTAAGGCTAATCAGAAATTATTAAAACCAAAACATGTCATTTAAACACACTTAAGTGAGAAAAGGACAAAAAATAAACCAGCTTAGGAAATAGCCGTTACTGTTCAAACGGCTACCTCGGTCGACCGGCCCGGTCGACCGCTAGTTCAAAAAATAGGCGTTGCAGGCTAGCGGTCGACCGCCCGGTCGACCCAAACAAACAGAGAGCAGAAGTCTTTCAGGCAGGCATGTCTCGGTCGACCATCCGGGTCGACCGTGAAACGTGCACACTGATACGCACTGCTGCCAGAACTACTCCGGTCGACTGGGTCGGCCGACCGGCTTGACCTGACATAGGGTCGGTCGACCCTGGCGGTCGACCGGCTCAGGTCAAAAGCCAAAACAAAAACGGAATTTTGAGGAGAAATCTATTTTTAACAAAATAGTTTTGAATAGGGATATATATAATGGATAAAAATGAGTTTGTAGGCTGAAGATTGTATACAAACTATTTTTGTACATATTATAGGAAATATGTTTGGAAACAAGATGTGCGCAAAAACGTGTGTGATAGAGCTTCAAACCTATTCACTATTCTTTAACAAAACTCTAAACTCAAAACAAATCTAATAAATTATCTTGAGCAATCTTGAAGTCTTGAGCCATGCAATGCCTTGCTAGAGCCTTCTCTTCTATGTTCCTTCCTTGATGTGCAAAAAGCCTTCTTTGCTTTATGAACCTAGAATTTCTTGCAATAGCTAAGCAATGGCCTCCAAATATGGTACAAACCTGAAACTTATCTTAACAAACTAATTAGTACCATATAGCTCCTATTTGGTTTGTTATCATCAAAACTCTAAACAAATGGAGAGGGTAATCTTATGGGCCAACATTCATCCCCTATAAATAGTGGGAGTATGAAACAACTTAAGAACAAGATTTACAAGCCTTACAACAAATTTTTCATAGTTAGATTTTTTGCAAAAGATTTTCTCTAGAGCCAACTATTTCCAAACTTTGGTGTTTTAGCTTGAGCCTTCCCTCTACTTCTCTACATGTTATTTGCACTACACAATCCCAGGTGTTTCACCTCCTCATCTTGGTTGTAAGGTTGTGCTTGTGAGCTATCTTTGTGGTCAAGTGATTGTAACTCAATATTGCATATTTTACCTCATAATTCCCATGCATTTATAAATAAATATATGATTTTTACTCATCTTCTCTATATATTTGCAGGTACACACTCTAATGGAGAGAAAGCCAATAATCACTTTAATTAGCAATAATTAAATGTGATTAATTCCAAGATTAAGATAAAGCCAAATTTGAATCTAAGATCCAGAGAGATCCGCGCAACAACCCAAGATTCTAGAAGGCCACGTAGCTAACAACTTCATAACCAACCTGTACCAGAAAGCTGTTAGCCAACGGCTTCAGTTGGGCCGCAAATCCGCGGCAAATCCGTGGCCATCTTGAGTCTGTTGAGATCCGGATTTTGCGCCAACCACCTGGATCTCGAAGCTTCTCTCTGGGGCTATAAATATTGGACCCTGGACCTGCGAGAAAAGACTGAAGGGAGAAGAGAGGAAAGTTAGTAGATTGTTGTAATTTTTAGTAGTTTTTCTCTAGGTTTTAGTTCTTTAGATCCCTCTTCTTCTTCCCTAGAATTCATTGTAAAAGAGAGAGATTGTGAGAGAGAGAGAGCTTGTGTAATCAAGGTGTGACAACTTGAAGCAACAAGGATTCATCCATTCTCCTTCCTCTACTTGAGCTTGGTTCTAGTTTACTTGCTTTCTTACTTGCTTTCCTTTATTTCTTGCTTTACTTCTTGCAATTTATTCATGCTTTGTTTTACTTTTCTTATGGCTTGTAGCTAATTTTCCTACCATGTACTAGCTAACCACTAGCCTTGCCTTCTTCACTAACTCATGGGTGATTGCTTTATTTCATCTTGCAAGTTGGATGATCTTCTCTTCTCCGATGGGTAAAACCTCCCGTCATCCAAGTGAGAAAGTAATTAGGTCAACACGCAAGACGAATCCCACGCCGATGGAGTGACAACATGAGGCACGCATTCGCTATCAAGGAGTCTAGTAAGTCTTGGCAAGTTAGTAAGGTAAGCTAGTCATGGTTTGATTCTTCAAGTTTTCATTCTTTCTAGTGTTAATACCAAATCCAATCTTCTTTCATTTCTTTTCCGACTTTTTCACCATGAACATATCCACCCATTCTTTTATTTCTTGCTCTATGATTGTTTTTATTCTATTAAGCATAGAAGAATCTTTGTTTGTTGTCTTCACTTCGATTCGTAACGCTTCTATCGCTAGCTCTCCCTGAGAATCGACTCGGTATAGCCTTATGCTATAGCGGAGATAAGAAAGGGATACATCGACTACATTTTAATACACCTTTCCCGTACAATCAAATTTTTGGCGCCGTTGCCGGGGAGAGCAACGTTTTAGGTTTAAGTGAAGTACTAAACGAATCTTCTTCTCTGTTGCAGGTTACAGGTTGAAGAAATAGAAATCTTGCATTGCAGTGACATATAAGTGGACCTGGGCCTCTGCTCTAGAAAGCAGAGACCAGGATCCCTCAGTTTTACCGCAGATTCTGGGATTTTGCCGCAGATCTGCGGCAATACTGAGTTCACTACTCACAATTTTTCTGCAGGGCTTTCTTCTCTGCAAAACACTTCTGCTGCAATACATAATTTCCTGTATTATTCACCATACTCCTGCTTAATTAAAAAACAGTAAAAAGTTGGTTGAAATTGTTAAAAATTGTTTAGACATTTGCATTCTCTGCACGTGTCTTTCAATTCTTTACTTTTACTGTTGAAGAGTGCTGGAGGCAAGGTACGTTTCGCATTGCATATAGACTAGGAATCATCTCTTGCTTGATTTTCATGCTTTGAGTGAATCTTAGTGATATTTCTTGTACACTTGTACAATTCAATTTTAAGGGCATACCCGTAAATAAGATAAGGTGGGGGAGTTCATTACCCTTTCCTTAGCCCGAAAATCATTTTCCCAAGCACTCATTAACCCAAGCCTAATTTAATAAAAAAAGTAGACGTTGGCCCTAGGGACATCTCGGACTCATTTAGGAGATTATCCTAAGGGGGAAAAGTGTTGGAATTTAACTCTTGCAAAATCAGTGTCTAGGAAAGGGGTTGAGGGCCGAAAGCCCGAAGGTTGCTGGTTATTTAATTAAGGAACGTCTCTGACAGAAAACCTCCCACCAACCTTACCCTTCCCTGGCTGATTAGCTTGTGGTTAGAGTCTACACTAAACCTCCCGTGGACAGTCTATCAGTTAGGAGTCGTCTAGGTCCTAAGTCTACCCTAACTTAGGTTAGAATTTTTCTTTCTTTTGTTTGTTTGTTTGTTTGTTTGTATTTGATTGTGTGATATGGCATTCAACAATTCTTTCCATCCTAATAATAATCCATATTTCACACCATCTCCATATTCGGATAATTCCAACCCGGTGTTTTACAATATGCACCAACCACATACACCGGGTTGGCCTTATCCGAATCAATATGACCCATACCCCCCATCTATAATTATAATTTCCATAATGCTTTCAACTCGTCACAGAGTCATTGGGGATTCCAGTCCCCCGAGTTTAATTATCAACCTCCTTGTCCACCATATTCACCTTGTCCACAGTATTCATTTTCCGATTCCGCTTCATAGACTCCTTTTTCTGAACCACCAATTGAAGAAAAATCTGAGTTACTAAGGAGTTTAGAAGCCAATCTACAGAGGGCCGAGCAACAATTTCACGAAACATTTGCCCCTCCAATTCCACAGTATTTTCAAGAGTCTTACTCAGTTCCACCTTTTCCTAATGAACAACCATTTGTCATGGAAACGAGTAAAGATTTCTTGTGTGAGTCCACTCTTCCATCACCACACAGTTTTGACTCACAATTTCATCACCAATTCCAAAACAATTCTTCATCTTTTCAACAAAATGATGAACCAATGAATTGTGAAAAGATGCTTGAATTCCTGACTCATGCTCGAAATGATCGTAACCGTGACATAGATTTGATGATCCAAACTCTTCATTCTCATCCTATTTCTAATGTCACTAACCATTCTGTCAAAGAGTCATGTTGTTTTGGAAATCAAGATTCAATTTCAGCACAACCACCTGAACTTGTCCAAACTTCAGATTCCATTGACATTTTGGCAAGTTTTTCATTTCCTAAAATTGAACTTGTCCAAACGTCAAATCCCATTGACATTTTGGCAAGTTTTTCATCTCCTACAAATGAACTTGTCCAAACTTCAGATCCAATTGACATTTTGGCAAGTTTTCCTTTCCCTGAAATTGAACTTGAACATGATTATGATCCTGAACTTTCACCAGATGATTCAACTCTACTTCCTGATTCAATCATGACTTCCATATCCTTACCTGATTTCACTTCATTTCCCAAGTCAGACTTGGATCCAGTACCCATCTGTTGTGAAATTGAATCACCAATCTTTTATGATGATCACATTGAACTTGACCAATTTCATACTCTTGAAAGTCCCATTGATAAATTGGCAAGTTCACAATTTTTTGGAATTGAACTACATGAGGAATGTGATCTTGAACCCCAACTTAGTGATTCAATTCTTTTTCCTGATTCAGTAATGACTCTGGTATCTTTACCTCACTTCAATCTTTTTCCAGAGTCGACATTGGATCCTTTCCCAATTCACAATGAAGTTGAATCACCCATCTTTAAGGATCATGTTGAACTTGACCAATTATACCTTTTTGAAGATCCTATTGACAAATTGGCAAGTTCTCCATTTTGTGGAATTGAACTCAATGAGAAATGTGACTTTGACCCTCAAGTTTGTGATTTAGTTCAAATACCTGAATCATTAATGACTCCTGTTTTGTTACCCAATTTGAGTAACATTTTAGAGTCAGTTTTGATTCCAACCCTCCTGAACTTGAATCACTAATCTTAGATAGTCACATTCCATCATGGGAAACTGAATGTGGACTTGAGCTTCATTTTCTTGACTTGGACCCAGTTCCTGAATCCATTCCGACTCCTGAACCTTTACTTGACTTCATTCACTTCCCTGAGTCGGTGTTCCTTTCCGAGTCCAAGTCAACCGTTCTATCATTTCATATTCCATTCTGGGACAAGGTAGTTGATGAATTTAACTCAGAAATTATTTTAAAAATTTGGAAATTAGATGGGGTCATGTACATAATAAAAATCATCCATGCACACATCATTCTTGTGGGTCATATTATTGTGATTTTTGGTGGGTTCCTGAAAACCCAACGTAAAGTTGATTGGGCCATCTTTCGTGGACCAATCAGACCACCACCGGAACCACCACCTTAAGGTAATTTTTTCTTCCCTCTCCATTTTATTTCATGCATACATATATTATGATGCATTGAGGACAATGCATGAGATAAGTGTGGGGGAGGGTTTACTAACTTAGAGTTTTTAGATTTTCTTTCTTTTACATTTCTTTAAGAAAAATAAATAAAAAAAAATAAAAATAAAAAAATAAAAACTTTTTGAAATAAGAGACAAAGTTTTGTTCTATTTTTAAGAAAATTAAGATGTATCTTAGAAATTAAGAAAGCCTTAATTATGACATCTTAAACCTAGTTGAAATAATAGATCATGTTTGAAATTATAGGCTAAGTAAGAAAAATTGGTGAGATATTTTTATCTTGAATTTTTTGCCTTAGATATTATGCACTTCACACTTACACATTTCTTGGGATGGAAACAAAGACCAAAAATGCCATATAAATAAAATTAAAAAAAAAAAGAAAAATATTATCACCTATTAAGCTGGATCATTATGCCTCAAGAAGCATGATTATTCACGCCTAACGGTGGTAAAGGAAATAAATAATCCCCTTTAGTTTCGTGGCCTTTTCTACTCGAGACCTTAAACCCGAGGGATGTTTTCTCATCTGGTGCCCTAAGATCGTCTGGTTTGGGAGTGATCGGTTAAAGGCTCGCTACAAGGGTAGACTAGAAAGCCTAAACTAAGGGAAGAAAAAAGCATAAAAAAGTATATATAGATAAATAAGTGGCTTGATGGTTAGAGTTGAAATCCCAGAAATCTTCACTTACACGGTGTGCATACTATCTAGGTTTTATGAAAGATAAAGTATTCAATCCAATTTTGAATTCTTACCTTAATTGAAGACAAGATCTTGCATAGAGACTAAGTTTAAGAAAGAATGATTATAGGTGGACTTATGACCTAGGATCACTTATATTTTTGCGAAAATAGTTCGTAAACATGTCTCTTGTTCAAAATGCATTTTCAAAACACTAACATTTGTCTTCTTTCTTTATGGATTTTGTGGGTGTAATCCGCTGAAAACCCTCAGGAGACAACACTCCTCCTCTAGGGTAACCTAGAGGTTTAACGGCTTGTTGCACACGCTCAGTGCAATCGCGTCACCTGCGAAAGTGGTGTAATAAAATTGGTAGTTAGGATTTTCTTTTCTTTTCTTTTCTTTGTTTTGCTCGGGACGAGCAAAAGAATAAGTGTGGGGGTGTGATTGTAACTCAATATTGCATATTTTACCTCATAATTCCCATGCATTTAATAAATAAATATATGATTTTTACTCATCTTCTCTATATATTTGCAGGTACACACTCTAATGGAGAGAAAGCCAATAATCACTTTAATTAGCAATAATTAAATGTGATTAATTCCAAGATTAAGATAAAGCCAAATTTGAATCCAAGATCCAGAGAGATCCGCGCAACAACCCAAGATTCTAGAAGGCCACGTGGCTAACAACTTCATAACCAACCTGTACCAGAAAGCTGTTAGCCAACGGCTTCAGTTGGGCCGCAAATCCGCGGCAAATCCGCGGCAATCTTGAGTCTGTTGAGATCCGGATTTTGCGCCAACCACCTGGATCTCGAAGCTTCTCTCTGGGGCTATGAATATTGGACCCTGGACCTGCGAGAAAAGACTGAAGGGAGAAGAGAGGAAAGTTAGTAGATTGTTGTAATTTTTAGTAGTTTTTCTCTAGGTTTTAGTTCTTTAGATCCCTCTTCTTCTTCCCTAGAATTCATTGTAAAAGAGAGAGATTGTGAGAGAGAGAGCTTGTGTAATCAAGGTGTGACAACTTGAAGCAACAAGGATTCATCCATTCTCCTTCCTCTACTTGAGCTTGGTTCTAGTTTACTTGCTTTCTTACTTGCTTTCCTTTATTTCTTGCTTTACTTCTTGCAATTTATTCATGCTTTGTTTTACTTTTCTTATGGCTTGTAGCTAATTTTCCTACCATGTACTAGCTAACCACTAGCCTTTCCTTCTTCACTAACTCATGGGTGATTGCTTTATTTCATCTTGCAAGTTGGATGATCTTCTCTTCTCCGATGGGTAAAACCTCCCGTCATCCAAGTGAGAAAGTAATTAGGTCAACACGCAAGACGAATCCCACGCCGATGGAGTGACAACATGAGGCACGCATTCGCTATCAAGGAGTCTAGTAAGTCTTGGCAAGTTAGTAAGGTAAGCTAGTCATGGTTTGATTCTTCAAGTTTTCATTCTTTCTAGTGTTAATACCAAATCCAATCTTCTTTCATTTCTTTTCCGACTTTTTCACCATGAACATATCCACCCATTCTTTTATTTCTTGCTCTATGATTGTTTTATTCTATTAAGCATAGAAGAATCTTCGTTTGTTGTCTTCACTTCGATTCGTAACGCTTCTATCGTTAGCTCTCCCTGAGAATCGACTCGGTATAGCCTTATGCTATAGCGGAGATAAGAAAGGGATACATCGACTACATTTTAATACACCTTTCCCGTCCAATCATCAAGTGTTGATCACCGTTTTCTTCAATTGAGAAGTTGTAGAGGTAGCGGTCTTGAGCGAGCTAGTAAGCTCCTAGTTGGTGTTGCGGCACCGTGAGAGAGGACAAGTATGTCCGAAGAGTTTTAGTGAGAACTTGTAACTGATTAACGATCCGGTGGGATCACACATAGTGGAAATCCTTCATCGTGTTGAAGCCGGAGACGTAGAGCAGTGGCTCGAACCTCGAAACATATCCTTGTGTTTGCGATTGCCTACTATCTCTCTAAACTCTACTCTCTCTATTTACTTGCACTTATATTGCTTACTCTTTTGCAAACTTTATTTAATTGTTATTGGTTATTGCTAATTTGTTTTTTATTCTGCATTATTTGCCATTAGTATAGCCATCACCTATTCACCCCCTCTAGGTGATTTTCAAGACCGCATTTCCCAAATGTCACCGGCCGAACTTAACAATCAGCAATGCAAGGTCCACGTCTCTTCTCAGCAAAGGCATGAGATCCGCGTTTCAAAGCCAAAACGCGAGAGCTGCGTCTTTTCTGCAGAACGTGAGCTCCGCGTCTCTAAACCCTGCATTTCAGATCTGCGACACAAGTTAGCTTTCAGAAGTTGAAAAGCCCTCGAAAACCCGAGGCTAGTCTCTTTGATTCCCCTCCAACGGATCTAAGAAATTATCTGACAAAGAAGATGAGTGCCAATCAAATCGATCATCATGTTACTGTGAATGGCTCATCACAGCAAAGCTCTCTGAATGTCACTGTAGCTCACATGTAAGCAAGCAGTCAATATTCAGACGATTAACGTCAACCTCTCGATCAGCCAAAAGGTGTCGTTCCCACACGAAGAGAACCTTCTCTCATACGGAGTACCCCGAAGTCACTGCGAACATGGTAGGTCCAAGCTCTACGCCTAGTAGAAGTAGAGAAAAATAACCGATAGTCAGCTCTGATGAGTCTGACACTGAATCAGAAGGAGTGTACCAGAATACTCGCACTCGGACTGGCGCGGTAGCCCCAGTTGATTATAGTGCTCTAACCCAGGGCATTGAAGTGAGTGAGTCACACTCTGCCATTGCGGAATCAACTCTTCGATAGAGAAGAAAGCCTTCGCGTATATGATAAACACTCCTGAGAAGATGGCCAGGTGCTTTGAACAGCAAGCCTAGGCCCAGAAAGAACAACTCGATATGATTCGCACCTAAAAAGAATCTATTGACACCCTCAAGTAAATGCTTTCACAATTGCTTGAGAGCGGGAGAAGGCCGAAACCCAAAACTCCTTCTAAGAAGTCTAAAGGCAAACGGAAAGAAGGGGAGAGTTCATCTTCTGCGCATACCGAGGAGGAGGGACAATCCAACTTCGAGTCGTCCAAGACTTCGTCTGAAGAAGAAGGCAATTCAGAGAATGGGAGTACTCATTCTAAAAGAGTGAATAAACTGGAGCAGCGTCTGGAAGCCCTCGCCAATCGAAAGGCCTCTAAGAAGCAGGAGTGTTCTGGCTGTACCTGGCTGAATGGGACCTTGTCCCGTACCCTCCTAAATTCAAAGCTCCGACCGTACAGGCCTTCGATGGCAAAGGGTCACCGAACCAACACTACTTCAAGTCTCAGACAGGGAATGAAGCAGCAAATGATGCCATCTTGGCATGTTTGTTCATCGGCACTCTAAAGGGACTTGCCTTTGAATGGTTCATGAAACTCCCAGAAGGCTCCATTAAGAACTGGGGTGATTTGGAGAAGCTTTTCCTTACGCGCTTCTTTGAAGACGATTCAGAGATCACCATGCCAACTCTCCTGGCAACGAGGCAACGAAAAAGAGAGTCGGTCAAAGCATTTATGGAAAGATTTTGGAATATGGCACTCTGATGTCCTAGCGGTATGACCCAGGTCACTCTGGTGGAAACATACCATCACAATTTGCAAACTTCGCTTCTATCCCAGATTGGAGTTACTAAAAGCCGCACCTGAAAACAGTTGGTCCAGTAAAGTGAACAGGCAAAAGTGATTATCGCCAGGGTTAAGGTGGAAGAAAATAAGCGCAGACCTGAAATGACGACAAGGCACGCGCCAGAAGTATCTTTCTAATCAAAATGGAATGATACACTGGCAATAGAGACGAAATCTCCCGTTAAATCTCAGCCGACTTGAGGGGGTGGTTCTTCAAGTCAGCCGCGCGCCAGCAGGCAACTCTTTCAAGGACGAGCATGTCGATTCGTTATTCAAGTTACTCAATCAAAGCAGCAGATTAAAACTTCCTGAAGCTAGATGCCCTGAAGAGGTTGGCAAGACCGACAATCTCAATTACTGCTTGTATCATAGGATGCTGGGGCACCCTACTAAGAGCTGTTATATATTCAAAGACATCCTTCAGGCTCTGATTGATGCGGAAGTGCTCAAGCTCCGCCCGGAGCAGAAGAAAGGGCGGCTAACATGACGTCATTCCTTCAGTTCGGGTTGCAGCCTCCAACACCAGCCGGAGTAGTTCCCATTCCGAAAGGGGAACTAAGGGTACTCCATATAGATCCACATCAGCAACAGGAGAAAGGTCTCAAACCTGTTCCTACTTCTCAGGGAGAAATCATGTGGGTTCATCCCGACCTTGTTGAAAGCCAACAATGGACTATTGTTACCAATAGAAAGTCTAAAAGCAAGACAAAAGCTTCACCTTGCAATATGGTGTGCGCTTCCTCTCGGAAAGCAGAGACTGATGTCCCCTCACTAACTGACTCAGAGGAGGAGACAATCGTCCTGGCTGCAGAGCTGAATGCACCATTCGTGGCCGAAACTCGTTCGGGTCAGTCGTATTTGAAGAAATACGATGAGATGGTGGCAAACGCACCTAAAGCCACCCCTGATCCAACCAAGCAATCCACAAGGCAACCCATAGAGAAACGAAAGGAGATTCGGTATGCCAAGTCCCTCCCGAAGGACAAAGCAGAAGGAAGTTCAGCACCTTGTCGCTTTGATGTCTTAGCTCAACTGGCCAATATTCCGACTAGGATCACCCTTTACGAGCTCCTGAGACTATCAAAGTCGACAAGGAAAGCTCTGAAAGAAGTTCATAAACTCCAGTTTCATCAGGGAGGAACAACATCCTAATTGGGTAACCAATATCGTTCCTGTTATCAAGAAGAATGGGAAGATCCAGGTTTGTATTGACTTTCACGATCTAAACGAGGCGTGTCCTAAAGATGAGTTCCCCCTTTCAATCACAGATGTCATGATCGACAATACGTGTGGGTTCGAACGAATGTCTTTCATGGACGGATTCTCAGGATACAATCAAATTAAGATGTATCCTGATGATGAGAAGCATACATCTTTCAGGACATCATTGGGGGTATATTGTTATACTATCATGCCCTTCGGATTAAAGAACGCGGGGGCAACATACCAGAGAGCTATGAATGCAATTTTTCACGAGCATATATGCAAAACAATAGAATGCTACGTTGACAACATTGCAGTAAAAAGCCGTGCCAAAGGCGATCACATTGCAGATCTGAAGGCAGTATTCAATATTATGGGGGCGCATTAATTGAAGATGAACCCCACCAAATCCTTCCTGGGGGTAGCCAGCAGTAAATTTCTAGGGTTCGTTGTTACATCCAAAGGAATCCACCTTGACCCAGAGAAAGTCTGCACTGTCTAAGAGATGCAACCCCCAAAAAGTCTTAGAGAGCTTAGAGGATTGCAAGGGCGGCTGGCATATATACCGAGGTTCATCTCAAATCTCTTAGGACGATGCCAACCCTTCACCAAATTAATGAAGAAGGAAGTTTCATTCATTTGGAATGATGCTTGCCAACAAGCGTTCGAGGAAATCAAGCGGTACCTCACGCATCCACCTGTCCTTCAGCTCTGGTATTAGGAAAATCTTTCCTGATATACGTTCGATCAATGGATCATTCTTTAGGAGCTTTGCTAGCCCCGAATAATGATCAGAGACACGAGCAGGCAATCTACTATCTGAGTAGAACTATGATCGGAGCTGAACATCAATACAGTCCGATCGAAAAAGAATGCTTGGCATTGGTCTTCGCCATCCAGAAAATGTGACACTACTTGGTGGACCAAACTATACATGTCATATCAAAATTCAATACTTTAAGATTGCTTATGACAAAGCCATCATCACTAAATGATCGATTGGTAAAATGGGCCATGTTGCTCTCCCAATATGAGATACAATTCCTCCCACAAAAAATTGTGAAGGGACAGACGGTGGTAGATTTCCTGGCTGAGCATCCAAATTCAAGGGCGACCAAACTTAATGAGTGATTGGTCACTAATGTTGCATATTTAGTATCATATTTCCATACTTATTATAGAATAAAAGCTTGCATTGTCCTAATTAATTGTTTAATTTATTTGCAGGCCCAATCTTTAAGGAGATGAAGAGAAATGAGCCCAAAGCCCACCAAAATTCTGAATTAAATCAGAATTAATTCGCACTCAGTAAATCAGGGCAAATCAAGAGGTTGAAAACCGGTTGAGAAGAATCCTCTCAGAATCGATCGGTTAAAGCCAAGAATCCAAGGCCATTTCGTCAGAATCCTGAACTCAAACGAAGAAACCAACTAAGGATAAATGCAGAAGAAACTCCCAGAGAGACCCACCAATAGGGTGTGGCCATCTGGCCACACCCTGGCCGCGGAAACGCGGCTTGCCGCGGCAAGGTTGGGGAGCTAGGGGGAGCGTTTGCTCCCCCGATCTCCCCGGGATCCTAATAGTTAGGGTTTTGCCTATAAAAAGCCAGTATGTTCGCTGAAAATGGGACGACCATGCAGAGATAGGATTTAGACTAGTTTTTCATTTCTTAGTTTAGGTTTTTCTTTTTATGTAACTTGTATGTAGCTTAGGTTAGATGATGATTCATGTAAGTAAGCGAGAGAGGCATATGTTGAGAGTGACACCGATGTACCCTCCTCCTTTCTTCCATTGTTTCAAGCAATAAAGGTAAACATTTGTTTATGTTCGTATCTTTACTTTCCTTTTCTTTTGCTTTCTTCTTTCTCTTTCTACTTTACCTCGTTTGTTTTTGTTGAGTTTACAAGCGAATTTCAAAGCACAAGTATAACGATGTTATGTGAGTGCCAACGATAGTTCATGAAGACGTTCTCCTCCTCAAAACGTATCACTTCATGCTTGTGCTAGACTTGATGATATAATGCGAACGGGGACTGAGCTCGGGCTTATGATCTATGCGTTGAACGCCTCCTAAATAAAGGTAGAACAAGCAAAGGTTTTCAGGTAAGTCATCAATCAATCTAGGTAAGTATTTCTTCCTCTTCTTTCTTTTCTTTCATTTCTGTAAATTAAATCACCAACACCACTCCTTTTCACTTCCTTGTAAATAATCATTTGTACATAGTCGCTTTCGTCGTTTTCTGATTTTTTCAACCTTCTTCATCTCTCATTTTCTTTCTAACTTCAACATAATTCTTTTTCCTTTTTATTACTTTAAAACAAAGAAGAATCTTCGTTTTATTTTCATAAAGATTTCAATACAAAACGTAAACGCTTCTATCGCGAAACCCTCCTTGTGGATCACGACCCGCATAGCCACTTGCTATAGCGGTAAGAATTGAGCACTTGCACATCTTCATTCTAAGTTCTGTAATTCCGTATTTTTTGTGCAGGTTTTACCTCGATCAATTTTTGGCGCCGTTGCTGGGGAGGGTAACGTTTTCATTGAAATCTGAATTTTTATTGAAAATTTTTTAGAACTAAAACGAATTTTCTTCTCTGTTGCAGGTTATAGGGAGAGCAAAGCAGGAAATTAAGATTGCAGTAACATACAAGTGGTCTTGGGCCTCTGCTCTAGAAAGCAAAGACCAAGGGCCCTCTGATTTGCCGCGTTATCGCGGCCAAAGCCGCGGTTCCGCGGCAAAGAAGAGTTGACTACTAATAGGTTTTGTGCAGGGTTGCTTGCTTTGCAAAAACATAGCTTGCTGCAACTTTATTTCTTATATGCCATCACCATAAACCTGCTAATAACCAACAGTAAAAAGTTTGTTGAAAAAAATTAAAAAAGTTGATTAGACATTTGCATTATAGGCACGTGTCTTTTCAATTCATTTTCTTTACTGTTGAAGAGTGCTGGAGCAAGGTACGTTCGCATTGCATGTAGAATATGACTCATCTCTTGTTGACTTTCATCGCTTTGAGTGATTCTTATTTACATATCTTGTACACTTGCACAAATTGATTTTAAGGGCACCACCCATTAACAAGATAAGGTGGGGATTTAATCACCCTTTCTTAGCCCAAAAATCAGATTCCAAGCACTCACTAACCTGACCCTAACTAAAAATGAGTAGACGTTGGCCCTAGGGACATCTCGGACTCAATTAGGAGATTATCCTAAGGGGGAAAGGTGTTGGAATTTGACTCCTGCAAAATCAGTGTCTAGGAAAGGGATTAAGGGCCGAAAGCCCGAAGGTTGGTGGTTATTTAATTAAGGAACGTCTTTTGACGGAAAACCTCCCACCAACCTTGCCATGACCTGGCTGATTAGCTTGTGGTCAAAGTCTGCATTAGACCTCCCGTGGACAGTCTAATCAGTTAGGAGTCGTCTAGGTCTTAGGTCTACCCTAACTTAGCCTAGAATTTTTTCTTTTTTTTTGTTTGTTTTTTGTTTGTTTTTTTTCTTTCTTTTGTTTGTATTCCATTGTGTGATATGGCCTATAATAACAATTTTTCCAACTTCAATAATAATCCATATTACACATCAAACTCTTTTTCGGATATTACCAACCCGGCATATCATGACTTTAACCAACCTAGTGTGCCGGATTGGTCTTATCCGAATCATTATAACCCATGTCCCCAGTCTTATAACCATAATTTCCATAACGATTTCAACTCTTCACAGAGTCAGTGGGGATTCACCTACCCCGAGTCCAATTTTCAACCAAATTGTCCTCCTTCTCTACCTAGTCCACAATATTTTCAAGAGTCGTACTCAGTTCCACCAGTCCAAAATAGAAAACCATCAATTTTGGAAAGGAGTATGCGTGAGTCCAAACAACAATCACAAACTCTGATGGACTCACAATTTCACTACCACTTCCAAGACAAACACTTCATCTTTTCATCAAAACAATGAATCCATCAACTATGAAAAGATGCTTGAAGCCATGACTCATGCTCAAAATGCTCGAAATCGTGACATAGATATGATGGTCGAATCTCTACGTTCTCACCGTTTGACCAGTTCTGATGTCACTAACCATTCTGTTAGAGCCGATGAGTCAGGTTGTTTTGAAAATCAAGGTTCCATTTTAGAACAATCATTTGAACTTGCCCAAACTCCAAATTTTGAAAAGACTATTGACAGTTTGGCAAGTTATCCTTTTCCTGAAATCGAACTTGAAAATGAATATGATCATGAATCTCATCTTAGTGATTCAATTTTACTTGCTGATTCGATTATGACTCTGGTATCTTCACCTGATTTTAATCTTTTTCCCGAGTCAACGTTGGATCCTGTGCCTATTCATCATGAAATTGAATCACCCATCTTTGCGGATCATATTGAACTTGACCAATTATACAATTTTGAAAATCCTATTGACAAATTGGCAAGTTCTCAATTTTTTGATATTGAACTCAATGAGATATGTGACCTAGATTCTCAAATCTGTGATCCAGTTCAACTTTCTGAATCAATATTGACTCCTGTTTTGTTACCAAACTTGAGTAATTTTTAGAGTCAGTTTTGATTCCCCCACCTATCATTCTTGAACTTGAATCACCAATATTAAGTCACAGTCCGCCATTGGAAAATAAAAGTGGACTTAGTTTCAACTTCTTGACTTGGACCCAATTCCTGAACCTATTTCGACTCCTGAACCTTTACTTGACTTAAGTCACCTTCCCGAGTCGATATTAGTTCCTATACTTCCTGAGTCCAAGTCAATCATTCTATCATTTCATACTTCATTCTGGGACAAGGTGGTTGACAAATTTGACTCTGAAATCAGTTATGGAATTGAAAATTATATGGGGTCAAATACTTAATAAAAATCCTTTATGGACACATCTTTTTAGTGGGTTATATTAGAGTAACTTCTGGTGGGTTCCTCCGAGCCCCAAGAAAAGTTGATTGGGCTGCATTTCGTGGACCAATTAGACCACCACCGGAACCACCACCTTAAGGTAACATTTTCCTTCCTTTTCTTCTTTTTCATGCATCTATGCATTAATTCATACATTGAGGACAATGTATGAGATAAGTGTGGGGGAGGGTTCTAACATAACTTAGGTTTTTCTTTTTATTAAAAACTTTTTGAAAAATAGAAACAATATTTTGACTTATTTTTGTAAGAAATTAAGTTAATTTTAGGAATAGGAAAATCTAAATTAGGATTTCTTATACTTGGTCAAAATAAGATTATTTATTTGATTTTTAGAGTTAGGAAGATAATTTATCAAAGTAAATTAGTCTTGATCTTTACTTGATGAAATATGCACACTTCATACACTTACACACTTAGGGTTCAAAAACAAAGATTCTTATGCCTTATAAAAAAACATGCAAAAAAAAAAGATAAACAAATCTAATTATTGATTAGCTAGGTGCTTTGGCCTAAGCAAGCCTTAGTATTTATGCGAAAGATGATTAGATAAGTTTGAAAAAAAAATCTAATTATTGATTAGCTAGGTGCTTTGGCCTAAGCAAGCCTTAGTATTTATGCGAAAGATGATTAGATAAGTTTGAGAAAAAAAAATTCCTCTGATTAAGCTGGGTATTTGTGCCTAATAAAGCATAAGTATTCACGCCTAAAAAGAGTTTCATATAATAAAATCCTTAGTTTTGTGGCCTTTATTGCTCGAGTCCTTAGTCTTAGGGTGTTTTTCACCCGGTGCCCTAAGAACGTTTGGTTTGGGAGTCATCGATTAGAGGCTCGTTACATGGGCAGATTAGAAAGCCTAAAAGAACTAAGGAATAATACCACAAAGAAAGTATATATAAATAAATAAGGCATAAGAGTTTAGAGTTAATGAGCCCTTAGTCAAAATTTTCACAGTCACAAGGTGCATATGACTTAGGGTAAAAAATAATAGACTAGATGAGAAGTATAATTTGACTCTTTACTTTGATTGATAACAAATTTTTGAATAGAGACTAAGTTTAGGAATGAAAAATTCAGTTTTCCTATAACTTATAAATTGCTTAGATTTTACAATTATATTTCAAATATTTTTCTCTTTCAAAATGCTTTTCGAAAATACTAACTCTTTATTTCTCTTTCTTTATGGATTTTGTGGGTGCAATCAGCTGAAAACCCTCACGAGATAAACTCGTCCTCTAGGGGAAACCTAGAGGTTTAACGGCTTGTTGCACATGCTCAGTGCAATCGCGCGACCTGCGAAAGTGGTCTAATAATCCTTAGTATAGTTTAGTTTTTTTGCTCGAGGACGAGCAACAGATAGGTATGGGGGTGTGATTGGTCACTAATGTTGCATATTTAGTATCATATTTCCATACTTATTATAGAATAAAAGCTTGCATTGTCCTAATTAATTGTTTAATTTATTTACAGGCCCAATCTTTAAGGAGATGAAGAGAAATGAGCCTAAAGCCCACCAAAATTCTGAATTAAATCAGAATTAATTCGCACTCAGTAAATCAGGGCAAAATCAAGAGGTTGAAAACCGGTTGAGAAGAATCCTCTCAGAATCGATCGTTAAAGCCAAGAATCCAGGCCATTTCGTCAGAATCCTGAACTCAACGAAGAAACCAACTAAGGATAAATGCAGAAGAAACTCCCAGAGAGACCCACCAACAGGGTGTGGCCAGATGGCCACACCCTGGCCGCGGAAACGCGGTCCAAGCCGCGTTTCCGTGGCAAGGTTGGGGATTTAGGGGGAGCGTTTGCTCCCCCGATCTCCCCGGGATCCTGATGGTTAGGGTTTTGCCTATAAAAAGCCAGTATGTTCGCTGAAAATGGGACGACCATGCAAAGATAGGATTTAGACTAGTTTTTCATTTCTTAGATTAGGTTTTTCTTTTTATGTAATTTGTATGTAGCTTAGGTTAGATGATGATTCATGTAAGTAAGCGAGAGAGGCATATGTTGAGAGTGACACCGATGTACCCTCCTCCTTTCTTCCACTGTTTCAAGCAATAAAGGTAAACATTTGTTTATGTTCGTATCTTTACTTTCCTTTTCTTTTGCTTTCTTCTTTCTCTTTCTACTTTACCTCGTTTGTTTTTGTTGAGTTTACAAGCGAATTCCAAAGCACAAGTATAACGATGTTATGTGAGTGCTGATTGGTAGTGAAAAGTGCATTTTTATCATTACATTTACCATCACATTTTCATATTTATTCATATAATTCTGCACATTTACTAATATTTTATGATTTATTGTGTGCAGGCCTTGAGAAATAAAAATAAAGGAATAAAGCCTCAAAAGAAGCCCAAAAGCCCATGTTAAAAAGCCCAATGCAAAAGTTGCAATTATTAAAGTCAAAATTGCAATTACACAAGGGCAATAGTTGCAAATACAAAGAAGAGGGAAGGATAGACTTCTATTCAACCTAACACTTGCAGGATGAGGATAAAAGCCAAAGAAGAGAGTGCAAAGATAAGGAAATTCGTTTAAAAAAGATATTTGGAAGATTTGAGATCTAGGTAACTTGCTTCCCAAGTTATATCGAAATCCAAGATAAAGAGTCAGGATGCAACTTCCAGAAGACAACGCCCAGATGGACGGACCAGGGGAAGCCACGCGCCAAAGCGCGTGGCCAGCCGCCACTACCTTGCCGCGGAAACGCGGCCCAAGCCGCGTTTCCGCGGCAATCCTGCCTATCCCGCTACCAGTTTTCGTGGAAGAGTCGTTCTGGGACTCTACTTCCTTCTTGCACCTATAAATACCCCTGCAGAGCAACCGAGAAGGGCGTACAGAAATTTAACAGAGAATCCAGTGCAAAGTTAGGGTTTCTTTTAGGCTAGTTTAGGTTTTTCTTTTTCCTTTTGTAATTTTTATGTAACTGAGAGGAGAGGATATTTTCATGGAGGAAGGAGATCAGCTTGTATTGAGGTGACATCGATGTAAGTAGTCCTTTCCTTCATTGTTAATAAAATCAATTCGAAGTTTGTTTCTTTTTATTTATTATTCTTCTATTGTTGTTTTCTTCTTGTTCTTCTATTTTGTTTATTTTCTCTGATGACTAGCAAACCGTGAGATCCGAACACTTCGAGACTGCCTAGCCCAAGAAGAGCCCTTGATGGCCTATGGAGATGAACAAGCCGTCGCTTGCTAGTCTTTTCTTTTCGTAGTGTAGATCGCGAAGGTGGAAGATCTTATACGCCATACTTGAACGCCTTCCAAGATAAGGTAAGTCGTTGCGAATGGATCAAAGGTAAGCAGGTTGAAGAGGTATGTATGTGTTTTAGTTTTTCTTTCTTTCTTTGTAAATTTTAGTGTAGATCACCAACTCACATCATTCTTTTCTTCCCACTTCATTGTAAATACCATTGTAAATAAAAATAAATAAAAAAAAAGAGATAACTTACTTAAACGCTTCCATCGCTAGTCCCTCCCCTGAGGATCACGACCCGCATAGCCATTGCTACTACGCGGATTAGAATTGAGCACCTCGCACATCTTCACTTTTAAATCTAAACTTCATTATTTTATGTGCAGGAAAATCTCAATCAACATTTTGGCGCCGTTGCCGGGAAGGACGGTAAGTATTCTCTAAAAAAAAATAATAAATAAACTAATTATTCTTTTATTCTTTCTGTTTGCAGGTTTGGAGAACAGGAAACTAACAGCAGAAGTGGACATATAGCAACTCTGTGCCTCTGCCCTCGAAGGCAGAGCAGCAGAGCCTACTACCTTGCCGCGCAAACGCGGCAATAGCCGCGGATCCGCGAGTAGTAGAGAACTACTTACAGATTTTTCTGCAGGTTGCTAGAAATTGCAAGATTGGTTTTCTGCTCTGTTAAAAGTTTCTCTGTGATACACCTGCAAACTGCTAATTAATCAACAGTAAAATATTTGTTGAAAAAGATAAAAAATTGATTAGACATTGCATTTTAGGCACGTGTCTTTTCAATTCCTTTATTTTACTGTTGAAGAGTGCTGGAGCATGGTACGTTCGCATTTCATGTAGAATAGGACTCATCTCTTGGTTGATTTTCATTGCTTTGAGTGAATCTTATTTACATATCTTGTACACTTGCACAAACTTATCTTAAGGGCACTAACCGATAACAAGATAAGGTGGGGATTTAATCACCCTTCCTTGGCCCAAAAATCATATTCCAAGCACTCACAACCCTAACCCTAAATAAAAATTGACTAGACGGTTGGCCCTAGGGACTTCTCGGACTCAATTAGGAGATTATCCTAAGGGGGAACAGTGCTGGAAATTGACTCCTGCCAAATCAGTGTCTAGGAAAGGGATTGAGGGCCGAAAGCCCGAAGATTGGTGGTTATTTATTTAAGGAACGTCTTTGACGGAAAACCTCCCACCAATCTTGCCCTGACCTGGCTGATTAACTTGTGGTCAAAGTCTGCACCCTACCTCCCGTGGACAGTCTAACCAGTTAGGAGTCGTCTAGGTCATAAGTCTACCCTAATTTAGGATAGAAATTTTTTTCTTTTTTGTTTGCTTATTTGTTCGTTTTCTTTTTCTTTGTTTGTGTTTATGTGATATGGCCTATAACAACAATTTTTTTCAACTTTAATGAGAATCCATATTACACACCAACCTCTTATTCGGATATTACCAACCCGGCATATCATAACTTTGACCAACCTAGTGTGCCAGATTGGTCTTATCCGAATCATTACATGCCCCAGTCCCATACTATGAACAAGATTGGAATAATCATCACTACTCTTCACAGAGTCAATGGGGATTCAATACCCCTGAGCCGTATGGTCAACCACCTGTTCAACCATTATCTTCATATACGTCTCTTACCACATCACCAAGGTTTCAGTCCACCATTGATCTATTCGATGGGTTAGAAGGAAAATGGATCGGTTGCAAGATATATGAATGATCAAATTTCTAGACTTTCCAACATTCTTGAGTAAGTTGATAGGAACCAAAAATCATTCTGTCTAGAAGACCTTGATCAAAATTCAATTTCATCACATCAATATGAACTTGCTCAACCCCAATCCTTGGACAAATTGGCTGGTTTAATTTCAATGAGATTGAATAGATTGTGAATGTGAACCCGATCCCCAACTTTGCGATTCAGTTTCTATTTTCGAATCTATGTTGACTCCGGTATCCTTACCCAATTTGGACCAATTTTCTGAGCCAACATTTATTCCCGTACCCATAGATCATGAAATTGAATCACCCATTTTTGATGATCATCATATTGAACTTGACCAATTTCATACTTTTGAAAGTCCCATTGACAAATTGGCAAGTTCTCATTTTTATGAGATTGAACCAAATGAGATATTGACTTTGATTCTCAAATCTGTGATCAAGTTCAAATTCCCGAATCAATATTGACTCCTGTTTTGTTACCCGACTTAGGTAATCTTTTAGAGTCAGATTTGATTCCCACACCTATCATTCCTGAACTTGAATCACCAATATTGAGTCATATTCCATTGTGGGAAGATGATTGTAAACTTGAGTTTCAACTTCTTGACTTGGACACACTTCTTGAAACAAGCTCGACTCCTGAACCCTTACTTGATTTAAGTTTCTTTCCTGAGTCGGTATTCGTTCCTGAACCTATCATTCTTGAGTCCAAGTCAACCATTCTACCAAGTCACATTCTTTTGTTGGACATAGGTATAGACCATGACTCTGTGATGATTTTCCAGGACTGGTCATGTAAAGGAAGTAAGTTTCACGAGAGGATCTTCCATGATCCTATTCATACTGGGGACTGTAAACATGTAAATAGAAAAGAGGTCAATAAAGGTAGGTCCCGTGAACTACCACATTATCTTGATTGGGTAGCAACGCTTTGCCCAATTAGACCACCACCGGAACCACCACCTTAAGGTAACTTCTGCCTTCCCTTCTTCTTTTTCATGCATATATGCATTCATTCATACATTGAGGACAATGCATGAGATAAGTGTGGGGGGAGGCTTTACTAACATACTAACATAGGTAGAAACTAACAAAAATCTGCTAATAAAAAAAATGTTATAAAAGGACAATATTTTGACTTATCTTTTGAAAGAAATCTAAGTTAGTCTTAAGAATTAGGAAAATCATGATTAGGATTTCTAATAACTTGGTCAAAATAAATAAATTGTTGAATTTTTAGTATAGGAGGAGAAATTGAATAAGTAGTTAGCCTTAATTTTTACCTTAATGAAATGTGCATACCTAATGCATATCTAGGATTCTAAGACAAAGACCTTGTGCCTCATAAAAAAAAAAAAATATCACCAATTAAGCTGGATACATGTGCCTAAAGAAGCATAAGTATTCACGCCTAAAGGTGAGTTCTAAATAAAATAAAGTCCTCAGTTTTGTGGCCTAGTTCACTCGAATTTGAGTCCGCAGGGTGTTTTCTCACCTGGTGCCCTAAAGCCGACCGGTTTGGGAGCCACCGACTTTAAGTTCGCTACATGGGTGGATTAGAAAGCTAAAGAAAACTGAGAAATATTAATATGTATTAACACATCTAATAGTCAATTAGTTAGGTATGAGGGCCTCAAGAAGCCTTGATGCTTACACAAAAGAAAATTAGATGAGTTATACATATGAAAATATATATATATATATATATATATATAATAATATAAAGAGGCATGAGAGTCCAAGTTAGGAATTTCTAGTAAAAATTCATAAGGATGCATATGATTTTTGGTAACGAAAAAGACTATACAAAAATTCAATTTTGATCCTTACTTAAAAAGGAAAACAATTTACTTTATAAATACTAAGTTTAAGAATGAATAAATGATAATCCTAAAACTTATAGACTACTTAGTCTTTTCAAAAGTATTTCAAATAGTTTCCTTTTTAGGGATTTTGTGGGTGTAATCCGCTGAAAACCCTCACGAGACAACACTCGTCCTCTAGGGTAACCTAGGGGTTTAACGGCTTGTTGCACGTGCTAAGTGCAACCGTGATTCCTACGAAAGTGAGTTAGCTAGATTAGTTTTTCTTTTTCTTTTTGATTTTTACTCGAGGACGAGCAAAAAGATAAGTGTGGGGGTGTGATTGGTAGTGAAAAGTGCATTTTTATCATTACATTTACCATCACATTTTCATATTTATTCATATAATTCTGCACATTTACTAATATTTTATGATTTATTGTGTGCAGGCCTTGAGAAATAAAAATAAAGGAATAAAGCCTCAAAAGAAGCCCAAAAGCCCATGTGTAAAAGCCCAATGCAAAAGTTGCAATTATAAAGTCAAAATTGCAATTACACAAGGGCAATAGTTGCAAATACAAAGAAGAGGGAAGGATAGACTTCTATTCAACCCTAAACACTTGCAGGATGAGGAAAAAGCCAAAGAAGAAGTGCAAAGATAAGGAAATTCGTTTAAAAAGATATTGGGAGATTTGAGATCTAGGTAACTTGCTTCCTAAGTTATATCGAAATCCCAAGATAAAGAGTCAGGATGCAACTTCCAAAGACAACGCCCAGATGGACGGACCAGGGGAAGCCACGAGCCAAAGCGCGTGGCCAGCCGCCACTACCTTGCCGTGGAAACGCGGCCCAAGCCGCGTTTCCGCGGCAATCCTGCCTTATCCCGCTACCAGTTTTCGTGGAAGAGTCGTTCTGGGACTCTACTTCCTTCTGCACCTATAAATACCCCTGCAGAGCAACCGAGAAGGGCGTACAGAATTTAACAGAGAATCCAGTGCAAAGTTAGGGTTTCTTTTAGGCTAGTTTAGGTTTTTCTTTTTCCTTTTGTAATTTTTTATGTAACTGAGAGGAGAGGATATTTCATGGAGGAAGGAGATCAGCTTGTATTGAGGTGACATCGATGTAAGTCGTCCTTTCCTTCATTGTTAATAAAATCAATTTGAAGTTTGTTTCTTTTTATTTATTATTCTTCTATTGTTGTTTTCTTCTTGTTCTTCTATTTTGGTTTATTTTCTCTGATGACTTGCAAACCGTGAGATCCGAACACTTCGAGACTGCTAGCCCAAGAAGAGCCCTTGATGGCCTATGGAGATGAACAAACCGTCGCTTGCTAGTCTTTTCTTTTCGTAGTGTAGATCGCAAAGGTGGAAGATCTTATACGCCATACTTGAACGCCTTCCAAGACAAGGTAAGTCGTTGCGAACGGATCAAAGGTAACCGGTTGAAGAGGTATGTATGTGTTTTAGTTTTTCTTTCTTTCTTTGTAAATTTTAGTGTAGATCACCAACTCACATCATTCTTTTCTTCCCACTTCATTGTAAATACCATTGTAAATAAAAAAAAATAAAAAAAGAGATAACTTACTTAAACGCTTCCATCGCTAGTCCCTCCCTGAGGATCACGACCCGCATAGCCATTGCTACCGCGGATTAGAATTGAGCACCTCGCACATCTTCACTTTTAAATCTAACTTCATTATTTTGTGTGCAGGAAAATCTCAATGAAGTGCCAACGATAGTTCATGAAGACGTTCTCCTCCTCAAAACGTATCACTTCATGCTTGTGCTAGACTTGATGATATAATGCGAACGGGGACTGAGCTCGGGCTTATGATCTATGCGTTTGAACGCCTCCTAAACAAAGGTAGAACAAGCAAAGGTTTTCAGGTAAGTCATCAATCAATCTAGGTAAGTATTTCTTCCTCTTCTTTCTTTTCTTTCATTTCTGTAAATTAAATCACCAACACCACTCCTTTTCACTTTCCTTGTAAATAATCATTTGACATAGTCGCTTTCACTTTTGTTTTCTGATTTTTTCCACCTTCTTCATCTCTCATTTTCTTTCTATCTTCAACATAATTCTTTTTCCTTTTTATTACTTTAAAAACAAAGAAGAATCTTCGTTTTATTTTCATAAAGATTTCAATACAAAACATAAACGCTTCTATCGCGAAACCTTCCTTCTGGATCACGACCCGCACAGCCACTTGCTATAGCGGTAAGAATTGAGCACTTGCACATCTTCATTCTAAGTTCTATAATTCCGTATTTTTTGTGCAGGTTTTACCTCGATCAATGAGAATCTCCCAGATGAGATCGCTGAAGTTTGCTTGACCCAGGCATCTTTTGAAGGACAGGTGTGGCAACTCTCGTCGGTCGGACGGCATCGAGAACGGGTCCTCAAGAAAATATCGTAGCAGGAGTGGGTAGTACTTGTCTCCCTACAGAACTACGTGATCCCTTTTGCATTCTCATTAACTGAGCCATGTTCCAACAATGTAGCGGAATATAATGCTCTCTTGATCGGGATGCGAATCACCAGTAAGATTAACATTAAAAATCTCGAAGCATATGGTGACTCAAATCTCATCGTTATTAAGTTCGCAGGGAGTACGAGGTCATACATGATGACTTAGTACCCTATCATAACACAACTGTTTACATGGCAGAGAGGTTCAGAAACTTCTAAATCGACCATGTACCTCGCCAGCAAAATGCGCATGCAAATGCACTGACATCTCTCGCTGCTTCCTTGGCTCTTCTAGCTAGAGTAGAAGAGAAAATACTTGTCTACAGTCAGGACTTGTATTGTCCAAGATTCTCTTTTGAAGACCACCAAAAGCCGACAAGACATCTTCAAGTCAAAGAAGTTTTAGAGACTTCAACAGGTCCAGAGCTCAGTGATTGGCACCTGTACATCGACTACGCACTGTACGACATTCTACCTGATAACCTTAAAGAGGCGACTGTCATTAGAAGGAAAGCCCCTAAATTCTACTACAATACGATCAAGAGAACACTGTATAGCCGATCGCATGATGGAATCCTCTTCCGCTGCCTGTCACACAAAGAGCACAGGAAATACTCCAAAAGGCTCATGACGGTCTGTGTGGAGCTCAATCAGTCTGTCCGAAGCTTGGAGATCGACTCCGAAGACTGGGGTATTATTGGCCAAAGATGATTCTTGACGCCATTGCTCATGCTAAACAATGCCACACTTGTCAGATTCATGGTTACTTCATTCATCAGGCACCAGGACATCTTCGCCCTACAACTCTTTCATGGTCGTTCGAAATGTGGGGAATGGATGTGGTTGACCCTATCAACCCACCTTCATCCAAAGGACATCGGTTTATCCTAATCATAATCGATTACTTTTCTAAATGGCTGAAGTCATCCCTTTGAGGGAGGTAAAGACATCCGACATGATCAAGTTCATAAAACATCATGTGATCTACCCGCTTGGCGTGCCACGACGATTGTCCATGACAATGGTCCCAGTTCTTCAGCCAAGTCTTTCAAGGTTCTGCAATAAGTTTAGAATCTAAAGTGTATCTTCAACGGTATACTATCCAGTCGCTAAAAGCATTGCAGAAGCTTTCAACAAGACTATTGGAAAACTTCTCAAGAATTCGTCTCGAAGAGCCAATGTGACTGGGACGACAAATTAGGTGAAAGCTTATGGGCTTATCACAGGACAATACGAACCCCGACGAAAGTTACACCGTTCTCATTGGTATATGGGTGTGAAGCTGTACTCCCATTAGAAATCTAGATTCCCATCTCTACACGTTGCCTTGACAACGGAGATGACGAAGGAGAAGCATCGACTGCGACTCTAGGAGCTGGAGACTTTAGACGATAAACACCTGCAAGCTCAACAGCAAATCGAGCTCTATCAAGTTCGAATTTCCAGAGATTTCAATAAGAAAGTCAAGGAGCGGGCTTTCAATAAGAATGGCGACCTTGTTTTAGCTGTCAGAAGACCTATGGTGATGACACATAAGACTAAAGGAAATTCCAGCATTAATGGAAAGGACCATTTGTGGTGGAGTTAGTTTCTCAAATGGAGTATACTGCCTTATAATCTCAGACGGTAATACGCTCATGATGCTGATCAACGACAGATTCTTAAAGAAATACTATCCTTGACAGGACTCTTCCTATGATCAAGTTAACATTACACCTCTGATCAAAACCTCCAGATCCAAGATGTTTGGAAGAGCGCTAAAGAAAAAACTTCTTTCTTCCTCCACTGGATCACATCATGGTCGGTCAGTGTCAAGCCGATCGAATGCCGGTTACATCATGATGCATGATGTAAACAATGAAGAAGAAACAAAGTGCGAAACTTCAGTTTTAGCCTTGTTACTCTTCTCTAATTTATCTATGAATATCCGACGCCTCCGACGACTAAGGATAGAGGAAAATGTTGGCTTTTAAGTCCAACATAAGTCCTCGACAGCTCATCATGCTTAGGGGAATAGCATGGCTAGCCCAACTCAAACGGTAGTTAGTAAAGGTATATCAAATCCGTTGACAACTGAGGATTTACTAAAAATCTTAGGGGACTTGGTCCATCCTCTCTTCTAAAATCTCTTACCAATTCTCTCCCCTAGAATGGTAGGACCACAAAAGTACCTGTGTCCATTTCTCCGATGAATGAGTAAAGACTTGTCATGTTAACAATAAAACTCTGACAAGCCATTTCTATTTGATCCCCAGTGACGTCAGTCAAGTTAACATTAAACCTCTGACAATAAGGCCTTCTCAGAATCAATGTTTGTCACGTTAAAATATTATACCTCTGACAATTCATTCTTATTTTTCACAAAAATCCACTACTAACTCCCTTCTATGGAATGGTAGGTCCCACAAACTCAATCATTGTTAGGTTTAAATACTACACCTCTAACAGTGAAAAGTTTCAATACTCCCCCCAGTGGGTATAAACTCTCTTGTCATTTTCATTAATAGAATGACAAGTCTTCAAGATTGAAATATCGCAAATCAATTTTTGTCAACTTAACACTACACCTCTGACATTCCAAACTTTATTGTTAATTCTCATCAATAGAATGATAAGTCCTCAAAAATGCTCATATCGCAAATCAACTATTTTCATGTTAACATCACACCCTGACAAATTACTATTAAGTTTAACACTACACCTCTAACAATGATTAAGTTGATGCCAAGTTCAATATTAAACATCTGACAATCACTTTTTCCTCAGGCTTCCATATCGAAGCTGAGATGAGCGATGCTAAGTTTAACATCACACCTCTAGCATCTAGTTCATTATTAAGTTCAACAATATACATATGATAAAGAACTTCCCCTCGAACTTCCGTATCGAAGTCGAGATAACTAATGCTAGTTCAAAATCACACCTCTATCATTATCTCCGCTGTCAAGTTTAACACTGCACCTATGACAATGGTATTTTCTATTCTCTCCAACGAAACTAGAATTCTTATAGAGCTAAGTTAATATCACACCTCCAGCTAATATCCTTGTCAAGTTAGCGCACCTCTGACAAGATTTAATTTAACCCGTTAAGTTTATTACACCTCTAAAGGTAAAGATTCTTCTAGATCCCAACAGGTCTAGTTTCACTTGTCATCTCATCCATAGATTGCCAAATCCACGGAAATTATTCCACTCCTGTCAAGTTAATATCACACATCTGACAGTAATTTTAAATTCCTTAAATGAAATTTTCAACTTTGACTTGCTAATTAAAATGTTACATTTCTAGCAAATCAAAGGAAATCACTTCTTCTTGTCTGATTTTCAATAAAAAAAAAGTCAAGACATGTAGGAAGACACAAAAAAAATGTTACTTTTATTGATATTCAAAAATATGAAAGTGATACAAAATGCTCTCTTATACAATAAGATTGAGTGTTACAACAAAGGAGTATAAAGAAGTCCCTCTTGCTCAGCAAAGATTGCACTCACTCCTCGAAACATGGAAGATACACGAAGCTCGTCCTCTTGACTGTGGCTGGGAACAACAAATCGACTTCCTCTCCTCTTGAAAATAATGGTGTTTCTTGAGGTCGAAATGTAAGGGAGCATTCTGATTCCACCTGACCAACTGGTTCGAAGGTCTTCGCAAGGCCGTAATCTTTCACTTAATGGGAAGCTCCCCCACCAGAAAGTCATCTAATGAGCATGATTTT
>JAVJIF010025301.1:32500-41238 GCA_038442645.1 Agave tequilana | reverse complement strand
CCGTATTCACTAAACATTATCGTAGCCATTTCTTGAAGAGTGTGATTATTTATTTCAACGACTCCATTTGTTGTAGAGTTCTAGGACAAGACAATTCATACCTAATTCCATTTTGTCACAATAAGTGATAAAAGAAGGGCTAATGAATTCACCACCTCTATCACTTAACAATAAGTGATAAAGAAGGGCTAATCGAAAAACCTTTTCTTTTTCAACTTTTCTAAAAACATTAAAATGCGAAAAAGCTAGATCTTTATGTTCCAAAAAGAAAACCCACGTAAAATAAGAAAAATCGTCAACTAAAACAAAAACAAAACAGTTTCCATTTAAACTCTTGGTTTTAGTAGGACCAAATAAATTCATGTAGATTTAACTCTAATGGTCTAGATGTCATGATATCCTTGAATGGTTTGAAAGAGAACTTAGTTTGTTTTTCAAGTTGGCACGCATCACAATGCGGTCCTTTCAAACTTCAAGTAAGGAATACCCTTCATCGATTCGTTAGAGTTAATTCTAGATAGATGGTCAAAAGATACATGACCTAATCTTCTATGCCATAACCAAGAATCCTCATTGAAAGTATTTAAACATGTAGCATTACAATCTAAATTTAACATATCAATAATATATACATTATTTTCATGAAATCTGAAAAGAATGCAAGAATCAATTTTACAATCTAAAACATTGCAAGAAGAATCATCAAAAAACTTCGAAACCTCGATCACATAGTTGACTAATAGTCAATAGGTTATATTTGAGTCCCTCAACTAAAACAACATTTTCAATCAATGGAGATAAACTAATTTTAATGTTACTTATACCGATAATATTGCCCTTTAAGTCATCTCCGAAGGTGATGGTGCCACCTTCTTGATACCTTGATAGGATTGTAAAATTATTGATGTCCCAAGTCATGTGTCTTGAGCAACCGCTATTGAGATACCACCGCTCCCTACGTCTTGGAGCTTTGGTGTGTAGCTACATCAAATAATGAAGTTGTTGATTTTGATACCCATATTTTCTTGGGTCCTATTATGTTAGTACTTCGAACTCAAATATGATTATTAGAAGAATTTATGCGATCAAAATAAAATTTAGCTAAGTGACCCTTTCGGCCTCAATAAGTACATGCATAAACTCTACCATACATGAATGCATGATGTGTATGATGAGCATGTGGTACATGAGCATGCTTGTGTGATTTAGAAGTGTGAGCAGTGTAGTACGAATATATCTCTTTGAAGAATTTTTCTTAGAAAACATGGCCTTAATTTAGCTTTATCAAACTCATATTTCTTTAAAATATTCCCAAAGTGTTGATTTTGATTTTTAAAGTAGAAATTTCATTTTCATCAATCATGAGAAACTTTGCTTTATATGAAATCTTGTATACATTAAAATCTTTTTTTATGGATAAAAGAGTGGAAGATAAATTATCTTTTTCTTTAGAAAGAATGATTATTTTATTTTGAAGAACTTCATTTTTCTTTTTCATTTTTAGATATTTCTTCTTTGAAAAATCATAATTATTTGAAAGTTCTACAAATGCATCTCCTAATTCATCCATAGTTAAATTACAATCATCAAGGAATTGTTCAGAAATTACTTAGGTGTTTTATCATTTGCTTGAAACACACATTTGCCGTGTTCACCTCCACTTCGGATTCACTTTCTAAATCCCATGTAACTTTCTGAGCTTTCTTCATAAATGGTTTCTTTTGGCTTTTTTGAGGAAGATGGCCTGTTTTTGATATCCAGAGATTCGGCAATGATATGTCTGGATTTCCGACAGTTGAAACAAATGATTTTTTTCCTTCTTTACTTGCCATCATTTTCTATTATTGATCTTTACCTTGTTGTACATCCTCTCTATATTTCTTACAAAGAGGGAAAGATCTTCTCATCTTCTTCTTCTTCATCATCGTCGGAGATGGTGGGAGTAGACTTGACTTCTTTTGTGGTATCATTTCTTCTCTAGCCTTTCTCTCCATCTCATGGGTCTTAAGGTTGCCGATAAGACCGATGAGCTCCATCTCTTCTTTTCGTTTAACTTTTTCTAGCTTTGACTTCCCATGAGGGTGAAAGTGCACGAATGACCTTTCAGACTTTTTGATTATTGTCAATTTCATCACCTAAAGAAGAAACACCATTAGTTATTTTAGTAAATTTTGTAATCATATCATCAATGGACTCACTGTCATGCATAGTGAAGTTTTCATATTTAAGAGATCAATTTTAGCCCTCTTGACTTGTGATGTTCCCTCATGAGTGACCAATGGGTGTGACCAAATCTTGTAGGCGAATTTGCAATGAATGACCCTAGCTATGTCGTCATCGTTCAAGGCTTGAAGTAATGCATCGTATGCTTTTGCATTGGCATCAAACTCCTTGGTGGCAATATCGGACCAAGTGTCCTCATCACCAGTGGGTACACTAAAGGGTTTGTCACCACCTTTGTAATCCTGCTTCCTAGGAATTGTAGAAACACGGTCATCTTAACCTTCCATATGGGAAAGTTAAGGCCATTAAACTTGGGAGGGGTTTTAATACCTTCAGCCATTTTACTATAGTGGATGAGAATGAAGATGTCAATGAAATGATTAGCGACTAGGATCTTTCTAAGGTTGTTAAGCCAAAAACTAGAGACCAAGTCTCTGATACCAATTGAAATAACACCTAAAGGGGGTGAATAGGTGTATAGCTAATCAAATAAAAATTCAATACAATATAAAATGAAATGATGCAACCGATCACTCAAAACAATAATTGAAGCTGGATTTCCTGTGAAGGGCTCTGAACTTCTCCTCATGATTTCTCTAGATAAGAGCTGAGATGTTCAATTGCTATCTTATTGAGATGAGTATTGATTGATAAGAATAAATGAATGATAAACAAGTAAATAGAGACAATAAAGTAATCGCAAACAAAAAGATTTATTTTGAGGTTCGAGCCAACGCTCTACGTCCTCGCCTTCACTAAAGTGAAGGATTTCACTATCCACTATTGGATCCTCCCTAAAGGGACCTTACAATAAGGAATTACAACCACTTGGAGTACACAAGTCCCCAACTCAATCCTCTACACCAGAGGTAGCACAAAACCAATTGAGATAACAAGCTCTTGGTGATCAAGAGATCACAAATACTCTCTTTGTAACTCTCTTACAAAAATCCTATACAGTAAAATGTAAACTTGAAGCTCAAGGATGTAAGTGAGAGTGAAAATCAGAAAAGAAAGATTTTAAGAGCAGAAAAACTCAATTAAAACTTTAAAAATAAGAGCACAAAAGAAACTTGAAACTTTTTCTCTTTGAAAGTAAAAACTAGATTTTCAATAGAATTTGTTGTTGTGAAATATTCAATCCAAACGACCCTTTATATAGGTTTTAGAAAAATATATTTAGAATAGTTTTACCAAGTTTAAAAGGAAGAAATTGACCCTTGAAATTCAACTTAAAACGTTTTAAAAATATGTTTAAAAACAGTTTTCAAAAACTGCTCGTTATTGCCAATATGGCAGTATGTCGGTCGACCAGCTGGTCGACCGGCCTTTCAAAAAAATTCGATCGTTGGCTCTCTGTCGACTGATCTGTCGACCGTGTTTAACCAAAACCAAACTGGTTACAGTTGGTTGATCGCCCGGTCAACCGCAATAGGGACCGGTCGACCGAAAATGTGCACAACAGCACACCCCGAATGACCAGAGGTTCGGTCAACCGTTCTGGCCTGTATAGGTAGGTCGACCGCCTGGTCGACCGACCTAGGCCAAAAAACTAGGTCAAAGTATTTTTGAAAATACAGAAAATTTTCAAATAATTTTTGTTTGAATTTTGAAAGAGAGAGAAAACATACATAGTCATGAGATACAAGTTCTAAACAGAGATAGAAATTTTTTAAAAAATATGGAACAAGTATCAAAACAAATATGTCAAAAATCATACTTTTGAAAATGTGCATTTTTTTGTGTGTGCATATCTTTGAGCCTCAAGTCTATATTGTACTCTTTAACAAACTAATTTCTTATAAGGTTCTAATCGACTATAAGAATCTTCAAGCGGGCTTATCTGATAGTGACATTTGAGCGATATTGAAAGGTTTGAGTTATGATCCCGTACTTGAGTCCCCTTGAGCCATCAACACCTTCCTTTCAGAGAAAAACCTGTTAGATCTTTTTGATCCCTGAAATATACTCTTGAACTTGATTAGTACCAAATAACTTCATATGCTTTGTTATCATCAAAACACAAAATCGGGGATTGTAACCTTTGGGCCAATAGAAGTTATATGTTTCATCATCTGTTGCAAATTGCTGTCCTAAAAAAATAATTATGCTTTCAGACATTTCTCTATGTAAATTCATTTCCTACTAAAATATATATTTAATTAAATAAAAAATAATTGAAAATAACACATCTGAAATATAATAATTAAAGACTGTGAATAAGGTCGCAGTTATAAAGATAACTGTGATATTTATTGACTAAAAGACACGACCATAGTCGCATCTTTCAGGATGTTTATAAATATTACAATAAAGTGTTCTTTTGTAATACTGCGACCTTTATTGCAATCCTTAATATATCAAAGGACTGCGAAAAAAATCGCACATCTGATGTAATTACAGACTGCGACTAAGGTCACAATTATAAATAAAACTATGTCATTATTTATTAAAAATAGCGACCATAGTCGCATCATTTAGATATAAATATCACAAAAATTATTTTATTAAATACTACGACTTTTGTCGCTGTCCTTAAAAATTTAATGATCATAAAATAAAACATGAATTTTAATAAATTAAAAGACTGTGGTAAAGGCCGCACATCTAACGTAATTAAAGACTGAAACTAAGGTCACAATTATAAAATTAACTGCGACATTATTAATAAGAAAACTGCGACCTTAGTCGCATATGTTCTATAAAACTTAAATTAGTTTGCAGTATCATCAAAGTTACCCAAAAAAATTGCAAATAAAAAATTGCAAAAAAATAATAAAATAAAAAAAAAAAGAAAAGAACTACCCTCTTAATCAACATCCAAAGATCTCAATCCTTCTGGATTTTCTATATTCTGTGATGAAGTTAAACCTGATGATATATGATTCCTATTCAGATCGGGAGAAAGGAAGACGGGGCGTTGATGACCTGAACTGGCAAGAGATGAGTTCTGGTTGGGAGTCGACATTAAAATATACAAGGAGATCTAAATCTAATGGATATCCGATGGAGAGCTGAGGGAAATCTAGGTCTGCAAACTAAAAAAAAAAAATCTGATCCTGCTCCCACTATTTTTAGGAAGACTTTCTCTGCAAAATTCAAATCTATATCTGACAGCGAGTGGAACTAGGAAAAGGGGAGAAAAATAATAGAAAACAATATAGATCTATTATTATTTACTGCAGGGGCATTTAGTAATTTCAGTTTTCCCCTAAGCGGGTCGTCCTTTAAGATTGTAGAATATTATGGATAATAATGTACCACATCATCCCGGCTGAGAGGGACTCTCAGCTTTTGGCTGATATACATATTTCTCTCTCTATGTGTGTGTGTGAGTGTTTGTGTGTGTGTCTATGTACATACATACATATATATACACACACACATACATATATATACATACATGTATATAGGGATCTGTACCTCAGCGGCCAGCTGAAAGAGACTCTCTCAGCTGACGTGACGTGGCTGAATTCAGCCACAATTTTGAGCGCTGCGACCATGGTCACAGTCTTTTTCTGAGGACTCTGATCATTACACAGTCTTTTTCTGAGGACTGCTACCATGATCCAATTCCTAATTACACTAAAAATATATGATTTTTAAGGACTGCGACTATGTCACAGTGGATTGCGACCATGTCACAGTCGCTACGATCATATTGAAGCGCCAGCTGAGAGAGTCTCTCTCAGCTGGCGACTGCGGTACATTTTTCTCTTATATATATATCTGTAGTCAAAACAAATAATGATGGTTCTATTAACTCAAGAAAAATGAATACAGCAACCACAGTCTATGTTCAATTAACTATAGCATTTTGTACGAATATACACCAACATTGTCGCAGTGGATTTTAAAATAATATTTCCACTATATTCAAATATTGTTATAAAGTACAACATATTACATTGGAACAAGATATGGGAAATACCTGAAAAATAACAATAGTACATGTACTGTGACCCAGTCGCAGTACAATGAAATGTCTTTTCTATAAACAATGCTATCATGGTCGCAGATGATGCCTGAAGATGTATAAATAAAAACTTTATTCGTTCCAGGTAGCCGCAACATGAAACTACTTCCTCTGCAAGTAAAAAAGAAACGTAAATGTTTGAAACATCTAACTTAAAATTAAAATCTATAACATGTTTAATTTCATACCAATTATGGACAACTAGTCCTGTAATGGCCCAGCTGTTGACAGTTTTCACACTTTTGATGCTTGACTTCCTTCTATAATAGAGAATCTTCAAAACTAGACTTTAGCCTGGATTTACCTTTAGGCCTCCCCTTGGTTGGTACAGGATCAGTTGGATCATGTATAGTCAACTCTTCACCATCTCGCAAAAACACAACAGATCCAGTAGAATCAATATTTGTTTCAGACTGTGATGATTGATTATTAACTAAGGTCACAATTGTAAATATAGTTGTGACTATTAGAAAAATTGTTTTAATATATACTGCGACCTTAGTCGCAGTTCTTACAATTTAGTGTATATGAGAAAATCAGGTATTTTTCAAATTAAATAACTGCGACTGAGATCGCAATTAACAAAACTATTAATTGTTAATTGAAAAAGATGACTTTGGTAAAAGTGATTATTGATCTGTAAAACGTAATCTAGGTCACAATTCCATCTATATTATCAAAGATTTTTTACATATAAGAAGTTGCGGGGAAAATTAAAAAAAAGGATAAAATAAAAACCTTTTTATCAGCATCCAAAGATCTCAATCCTTCAAGATTTTCAATATCCTGTGACGAAGTTGAACATGATGATATATGGTTCATATTTAGATCGGGAGACTCAGATCGGCGATGACGATGACCTGAATTGGCAGGAGATGTGTTCTGATCGGCAGTAGACATTAAAACAGAAAAGGAGATATTGGTCTGCAAAGTAAAAAAAAGAAAAATCTGATACGGATACTGCTTTTTTAGAAAAGCTTTCTGGCAGTAAAACTCAAATCTAGATCTGACAACACGTGAAAAAAGAAATCGGGAAAAATAATAATAAACAATAGCGGGACAACTACCTTTTACTGTGAGGCATTTAGTAATTTCACTTGTTCTAATAGGGGGTCGCAACTTATTAGTGTGGCTAATAATGTGCCACGTCACCGCAGGCTGAGAGGGACTCTCAACTGTCGGCTGATATACATACATATATACATACATACATATATACATACATACACATATATATATAGACTTGTGTCCTTCCAAAAGGATTCGATTCCAGATCCTTCCCACTCAAATTCAACCCTCCGACATTCGAATACAAGATCCACTCCGTTGAAGTTGATCTATATTATTTCAAGTATCTATAAACCAAAAAATCAAGTGTTTTGAATACTTTTTGCCCATCCATCAAGTAAGAGAAAAACGGACAGCCTAAATAGTGAGTTGGTTAGTTTAACGGTGTAGATCATTTGAAACCTAACAAAAATTAGTTTGTAGGGTTTTTTAAATGTTCAGATCATAATGAAATGGCCGGATTAAGAATTTGTATGTCTAAAGACATAGATCTAACCAACTCACTACTTTCGGCTGTCCATTTTACGTTGCTTGATGGATGGGCAAAAAGTATTATAAACACTTGATTTTTGGTTTATAGATACTTGAAATAATATAGATCAACTTCAACGGAGTGGATCATGTATTCGAATGTCGAAGGGTTGAATTTGAGTGGGAAGGATCCGGGCTCGAATCCTTTTGGAAGGATACAAGTCTATATATATATATATATATATATATATATATATATATATATATATATATATATATATATATATATATATATATATTATATATATATAATATATATATATATATAGAGAGAGAGAGAGAGAGAGAGAGAGAGAGAGAAATATATATCAGCCTGCAGCTGAGAGAACTCTGCCAGCCTGCGGTGACGTGGCTCAAGATTTGTCACGCCACTAACTTGCGGCCCGCTTATAGGAAGAAGTTAAATTACTAGATACCCCTTATGAAAAGCTATTCTGTCGGTAAAAAGACAGTGGATATGTATAGTTTATTATATTTTTATATTTTATGACGTTATTCAATTTTTGTGACAATTATCTTTTATAACTGCGGCCAAACTGCCAACATTTTTTTATTAAATCACGAAACTAATTTGAATGCTTCTTTAATTTTTTATCTGATTTGATATTTAATGATTTTTAATATAGTCGCAGTTTACTTTTTTTCGCATGTAATGTATAATGCGATCAAGGCCCGACTATGGTCGCAGTACTTAACGAAAGCGATAGTATAATCGCAGTTTACGTATTATTCTATATTTTTTGTTCTTCATTTTTGACTGTTGTCTGATCCTCCTATGAACTATTAAATTGGTTTTTACATATAGTATGCGATCATGGACTGCGACTATGGTCGACCGCGACTATGGTCGCAGTACTTAACGAGAGCGATAGTATAATCACAGTTTACGTATTATTTTATTTTTTTTGTTCTTTCATTTCTGACTGTTGTCTGATCCTCC
>JAVJIF010025301.1:0-27500 GCA_038442645.1 Agave tequilana | reverse complement strand
ATGCTTTTAAGTGTGCCCGCATTATCAACTTCACTTACAAAGAAAAAATTCTCTAGATCAGATTCAGTTTTTTCTTGAAAATGTTTCATGATCGAAATAAACTCATGGCCAATGTTATTTCTACAGTGTCGAATAAAATCAATAACTTGTTGCGGGCTTACTTCGTCACAACCTTCTCCGTAGTTCATTACATTAACAACACGAGAAATACTTGAAGGACGAATTCCTACATCAACCAAATTGATCATAATGCTTCTGCTAATCTTTGATCGATATGTCTGTGGAGAGTAAAAGTGATGGACATTATACGGGCTTGATAAATCATGTGAATGAGAATCAACAAACTTGGTGATAGCCCAAAATCTTCGGTGTGATAATAAACAAAGACGTATATGCATCTCAACAGGACACTCAACTCTAGTTTCGATTCGACGATTGACTGTAAACTCATCTTGTCTTTTGTCACACAACTTCTTCACACCTTCCTTCAACAAAATTTTCTGCGAATAACTTCATGAGGAGGCCTACGTGACTTATCTATTCCTTTTCTTCTCACATCAAAACCTCTGTTCCTTGTATAAGCATTGTAGAAGTTATATGCTTCATCGTCTGTGAAAAATTATTGTCCTAAAAGAATAACTAAGCTTTCAGACATTTTTTCATGTAAATTCAGATCCTACAAAACAAATTGTTAAAATAAATAAAAAATTAAAAAATCACAAGTCTAAACTATAATAAATAAAACTGCGACTAATGTCACAAATGTAAGATAGTTGTGACTATTGAATAAATGACTGCGACCGTAATCGCAGCTTTCAAGATGTTCAGATTTTTTACAAAAGAATGTGATATTTTGTAATACTGCGACCTCTGTCGAATTCCTTAATATATTAAAGGACTACGCAAAAGGTCGCACATGCAAGTAATTACGAACTGCAGGTAACATCGCAGTTATATAGATGTCTATAATAACTAAAAAATTACTTTAATATATATTGCGACCTTAGTCGTATTTCTTTCAATTTAGTGTATATGAGAAAAAACAAGTAATTGAAAATAAACAGAACTAATTGAAAATCACAAGTCTGAACTATAATAAATAAAACTGTGATTAAGGTTGCAGCTGTAAAGATAGGTGTGACTATTGAAAAAAATTGTTTTAATATACTGTAACCTTAGTTGCAGTTCTCACAATTTAGTGTATATGAGAAAAACAGATAATTTTCAAATAAAACAACTACGACTGAGATTGCAGTTAACAAAACTGTGCAATTGTTAACTGAAAAAGACGACTTTAGTAAAAGTGATTATTATTCTGTAAAACGTAATCTAGATCGTAATTCTATCTACATTGCCAAAGTGTTTTTACATATAAGAAGTTGCGAGAAAAATTTAAAAAAAGATAAAATGAAAACCTCTTGATTAGCATCCAAAGATCTCAACCCTTCAAGATTTTAATATTTTGTAACGAAGTTGAACACGACGATATATGGTTCATATTTAGATCGGAAGAAAGAGATCGGGGACGACGACGATCTAAATTTGTAGGAGATGTGTTCTGGTCGGCAGTCAAGATTAAAAAGAAAAGAAGATTTAGGTCTGCAAAGTAAAAAAAAAACCTGATGCGGATACCACATTTTTTAGAAAAGCTTTCTGGCAGTAAAACTCAAACCTAGATCTGACAACGCACGAAAAAAAATAGAGAAAAATAATAATAAATAATAGCAGGACAACTAGCTTTTACCACAGGGCATTTAGTAATTTCACTTGTTCTAATAGGTGGGCCGCAACTTATTGGTGTAGCTAATAATATGTTACGTCACTGCAGGCTGAGAAGGACACTCAGTTGTCAGCTGATATACATATTTCTGATATATGTGTGTGTGTGTGTGTACACACACACGTAGGATTTTCACTCAGTGGGGGCGGAGATACTATGAACCAAAATTGAAAAATTATAAAATGAACAATACATCTCAAGTTTGATATTTCCACATGGAAAGACAACTCACCAATTTTTTTTTCTTTTTAAACTATCTTTACATAACTGTTTCAAATAGATTTAACTGTCAATAACAAGAATATTCACATTATGCAATAACATAAAATACGTACTACACATTAACCAATAAGACAACAAATAAACACAAAAAATAAGGGGAAAAAAAGAAAAAAGAAATTGCCATACAAAAATAAATTAATTAATTACATGACAGCACAAGACAAATTAGGGACAGCTACCAGGTTTCTTTCTATCAAGAAAAGGAAATTGCCGACATATAAGTCTAAACAACGAGAGAAAATTATTACTTATTCCTTTTATCAGGAATTTTTTTTCAAACACCAAATCCACGAGTCAAAAGTTATCAACATCTAAAGTAAGTAATTTGAAGTAGAATTGTAAAGTTATCTCTTTGGCGCAAAGAATAAAAGCAAATTTTAAACAGAATCAAGAATTTTACTCAATTTACTTTAAAATAATCACACTTACTTAATGAGTCTGGACTAACCGGCAAGCTAATCCATATTTGTATTCATCTTCTTGAAAAAGACATGTAGAAAAGGGCAAAAAAAAATGCCACATCGACTGATGCAAAAAAAATGTCACATTGACTGAAAAAATGCCAAAGAACCCAAAAAAAAAAAATCAAAAACTCGAATCCATACCTAATTCGAAGAACAAGCGCGTCGCCAGCAATCGCGAGATGAATGATCAATCGCGAAAGGATCGGGGCTCCAGCTTGGTGCTGGTCCCGCGCTGGGCGGGGGAAGAGAGGGGATCGGGGCTCGGGGGCCGGGGGGGCATCCACGCTGGGAGAGAGGGAAGGAGAGAAAGAGGATCGGTGGTAGGAGGTATGGGGGCTTTTCCTAAAGAAAATGGGCGGGCGGGCGGGTGATTATTTCGTTTAAACCCGACTCGAACTGGGCTATTCTCTCTTTTTACAACTCAGCCTTCCCAAATACCCAATAGGGCTTTTACACCTGCGTGAATTTCAGTGGGGACGACTGCCCCCACTCGCCCCCACGTGCGTCGCCGCTGTATATATATATATATATATGAGAAAAATGTATATCAGCCGACGGCTGAGAGACCCTCTCAGCCTACGGTGATGTGGCAGATTATTAGCCACACTAGAAAGGACGCCCTGCCTATTGAAACAGTTGAAATTACTAAATACCTCTGCGGTAAAAGACAGTGGATCTGTATAGTTTATTATTTTTTTATATTTCTGACATTAGTCAATATTGTCACAATTATCTTTTATAACTGCGACCAATTTTTATCAAATCACGAAACTAATTTGAATGCTTCTTTATTAATTTTTTTGTTATCTGATTTGAAATTTATTGATTTTTAATATAGTCGCAGTTTATTTTTTTTCGCATGTAATGTATAAATTATTAATTTTTTTTTTACATATTGAATTCGGACAAGGACTGCGACTTTGATCGCAGTGCTTAACGAGAGCAAGTCGTGGACGTTTTTTTTGCTTGGTTAAATGTAATAATGGTGACTAAGAACTGATACTATAATCGCAGTTTACGTATTATTTTATATATTTGTTCTTCACTGTGACTGTTGTCTGAGCCGCCTATGAACTATTAAATTATTTTTTACATATAGCTTGTGATCAAGGACTACAACTATAGTCGCAGTACTCACGACAGCATTTTTTTGGATGATTTTTTTTTGCTAAGTTAAATGTAATAACGGTGACTAAGGACTGATACTATAGTCGCAATTTACGTATAGTTTTATATGTTTGCTCTTCACTGTAACTGTTGTCTCAGCCGCCTATAAACTACGAAATTTTTTTACTTATTGCATGCGAAGTAGGACTGCAACTATGGTCGCAGTGTTTAAGAACAGCAGTCGCAGTTTTCTAATTTGTGATATACAGTGAAATATATAGTGAAATATACTGATTTGAGAGGATTGCGATCATGTTCGCAGTATTATCTATTTATATAGTTTAATTTTTTGACTACGACCATGATACCTGTTTATAATTTTATTGAATGCAAAACGATCAAATTGTTTATGAGCTGTTTATAACTTTATTGAATGCAAAACGATCAAACTGTTTATGACTGGACAGCGACCGTGGTCACAGTTTCATATGTAATTATTATATGAGTACTGCGACCATTATCGCAGATAAGATGCAGAAATAATAACTATACGGCATACTTTATATGTATTTTAAGAATATGAAAGATTATTTTACAGATAGAAGTAAATTTTATTTATAACATAATATGGTCAGAAAGAGACCTTACAAAAAAGAGCATTAAAAGCTCTTAACAGAAGGCAAAATAACGTTGAATATCAGAAGATCAGAAGATCCTAATCCTCGTCGTCATCACCATCATAAGCAGATTCGTCGTCTTCATTCTCCTCGTCTTCCTGTTCATTACTTATTTCCTCATCATCTTCATGTTTTTGTGGGTTTTTTGGTTCATCGATAAACTCCCAGAATAGATCGTCTATATCAAGCATTTCGTCCGATCGTTGCGAGAAAGCGAGCCTCCAGCATCAGAGGACATGCTTTCATCAAGCATGTCTCTGTCAAGTGGCAGAGGAATAATTTCCTCCTCACTAACCCACAGGAAAACTTCATCATCCTCATGAAGAGGATGATCAGTTAAAATATTATTTGATGTAGTGAGATAGTCAAAAGGAGTGAAGTCCAGACTGGTATCAGATTCATTAGAATACCCTGAAGAAAGAGGACCGGTGGGGGAATGATTGAAGTTGAAATCTGAGTGTTCAGAGGAAGAAGATGGGGAAGACATGATTCAAGAATGAATTATTTTCTGGAAGTTTTTGAAATCAAATTGAAAAGGAAGAGTAAAAATATAGTTTTTAGATATGAGATAATGTATTAGTTACAAGCACTATATAAAGGTAAATAATGTGAAAGAACATGAATAGTAATAATAATTGTTATAGGTGACGGTTGAGTATGGGAAGAAGTGGTAAAAAAAAAATTAAATATTTAATTGAAGAGTTATGGTGGGAGAATCCGAAGAGTTCCTTTTTTTCAGAGGTTTACTACGTGAAGTACAAATTAACTTTTTATAAAATATTTTTCCTATATCTTTAGATTACATATGGTGCACATCTTTCCTTTATCGAGATTAATATTAGTGCATCTCTTTTTTCGAGACTGTTGTTGTATCACGACAGATAGAATATTAATTACTTCATTTAATTCAGTGTAATTAATATAGTATTTTATAAGATGTGATATACGCGAACTGATCTCAGGGTCGCATGGCTAATCTACTTTGTAAAATTATAAAAAATCTGTTACATAAGGCATGCGAAAAAAGATTGCGACTTTGGTCGCAGTGCTGAAGGAGGTCGCAGTGCTGGACGATAGCATATTTCGTCTGTTTTTTTATACGAATAAGGAATGCGATTAGGGTCGCAGACGTGATATAAAATTGAAGGTTATATTATATTAAGTCTGCGACCATGGTCGTAGTGATAGAAAGTTTTGTTATACTATGACTGTGACTAGTGTCGTTGTTTATTTCACATTATCTTGATCCAAATTTTTTTCTATTATATTTTCAATGTAGTAGAATTACCAATTTTATAACTGTAGATATATTCAACTGAAAATTCTTTAGGTAAATTTGTTTGTGAATGAGTTTATGCTAGTTTAGAAGTAAAAAAGGGGTATTTTTGTCAATTTGATTCACGATTCTTTAGGCGGGATTTTTTTTTATTTTTTTTGGAGCCTACACTTTGCGACCTATATGTGGCATATATTCAGCCACGTCACCGCCGGCTGAGAAACTCTCTCAGCCATCGGCTGAGGTACAGTAACCCCTATATATATATATATATATATATATATATATATATATATATATATATATATATATATATATATATATATATCAATCTCTATGTATCATCTCTAATTTCTTTTTTGCAAAATTCTCTTTTATAATAATTTGAAAGTTCATGGTAGTTTAGTAAAACATTATTAACAATTTTATACAGAAGTACAAAATAATTTAATGACTTCACTCAACGTTATTAGGGAGGTTTTAGAAAATTACAATGTACATGATAGATCATTGCAATTTTCAAAGCTCACGCATGACACTTCACTGGAAAACTCACTAATGCTCATGGTTTCGTTGCGTAATCTCCATTTTTTCTTGAGCCTTCCTTGTCACATTCTCGGAGTAAGATAGTATTTAGAATTTATATTGAGTTCTAGGTCATTTTTAAAATATTATGAACAAAAAAGAAGATATATGTATGTTTTTTTTTATTTAGGGTAAATTACAGAAAACACCATATACTATTACCGTTTCGTAGAAAATCTCCCTATACTATAGAAATAAGTAAAAAACAATAGAATATCATTATACTATTGAAATATTTTATAATTTCTATGACTTTAAGATAATAGATTGGGGTTTTTTTTTAATATATTCTAGCTAGTATAAATATAATCTTGGCCAAATTTAAAAGAACGAGTAAATTTATTGTCAAATTTTACATTAGTATAAGGAGGATTTTTGTTGAATTTGATAGTACATGAGAGTTTTCTGCTCATTTTAATAACACAAGAGGTTATCTGTAAAAGAGTGACAGGAGAGTTTTCTACAATTTGCAATTTTATTCATTATTATTATTTTCAGCCGTCTTGAACCTGTCACTTCTATCTTCTCAGCGCTGTCTCTTTGCCTCGGTAACTTTCAGTTGTGAAGAAATATAATTTTAACTTTTTGAGACATGACCAGAACTCAGAGCACAACATGTTGGGAGCAAAAGCATCTCACTCTAGCTCAGCATCAAATTGAGAAAACCCTAAAAGATTAAGCCTCCAACTGAAAGCTCCATGTGCAGTGTGAGCTCTCACCACCTATTGCGCCTCTCTCGTTTAGGCTAGGGCCCTCTCTAGATCTCTCAAAAGATTCATCCTTTATGCCAACTGTTGGCTTCAATTAACACATAATGATTAGTTTTTTCTTTTCTTTTTTTTCTGCTAGAAAATCACAATGCGAATTTAACTGGCGACTACTGGAGAGCAAACTCAAGATCTAACCAGTGAACAGGTGACCAGAACTAAATATATTATAAATATTTTCGCTTGCGGGAATTGAAACGCCGACTCGTCTGGAGCAGGAGCTCTTAACAAACCCAGGTCGACCGCTTGACCAGTCGACGGGGGAACCACATAATGATTAGTTAAAAAGGCAGGAAACTTTATCATGATCAGGTTTGATGTAACATTTGAATATATAAAATTAAGACTTTTATGTCACTAATAATGGAGAGCTAGCTAGGTTAGGCGAGTTAATCCCAAGGTTACATCATAATCGTTAGTATGTAGCTTTCCATCACAAAGCAAATGGTACTCTGTGAATGCTTCACTTTGATGAAAAGTTAACAAGCAACGTGGGTTGTTGCAATTTGGAACTAATAACCAATCATTAAGTCATTAACTGATCTTGCTTTTTTGACTCCAACTTTTTTAAAGCAAAGATTTAACTCATTATGTAATGCAACTGTTAACCCTCCAATTCCAAGCTTGTCGTAATGATTCATAAATTCTAACAGCCATCACCTTCTTCTTTATTTTTTGCTTCAAATATAAGAGCAAATTTTATAATATTTTACTTGTAAAGCTTTTAGAAATACTTTTTTAAAATTGTGCTTATTTTGATATTCTCTCTCTAAAACATTTCCTATTTTACATAACCTCTTGCAATCGTAACAAATTAACCATGAGAAACAACAGTTAAGCACGAGTGGTGTCAATAATTTATGTGACACGGAGATCCTCAACCTAAAAGACAACAATTATTCTTCTGATTTTATTTAATTTTAGAGTAATTAAAACAAGATTAAGCTAACATATATAACTATGGGTACACATGGCAACAACTATCAAATCATAAACAAAACTTGCTTTGTAAGTCAAAGATTTGACATCATTTTTCCCAACAAGCTTTTCTCACTCGTACATGCATGTGGTTATCAAGTTTTGATTTACCAAACGGAAGTGGTCATTATCTTTGGACCCATTTGTTAGAGATATCAATGACAACACGTGACTCATGCTATTATTTATCTCTATTGTGTCATTATTGGTGATATTGGATTTTTTGAATTAAAATAAAAGGAAAAGCTTTCATTTCAGATTTTGTTTTACTGATAAGTCAACTTTGACCAAGTCTTAGAATCTAAATCGATTGAGAAAATATCTCAACTGCTTGGATTTTCTGTTGGAGTGTTACAACAACTTGGGTTTTAAGTCTATAAATAGACCCTCACTCCAATAGCAACAGACACAACTCATTTTCTCTTTTCTCATCTTAAAATAAAACCTGAAGACTACTCTTCGTGAGAATGGCTTCAGTGTTTAAAAAAATTTTCATCTTTATTTTCTAGGCAACTTCTTCATTTGAGCAGAGGCTCCGCGGGGGATCCTTTGCCGCTAGGGGATAAGGTCGATTCAACGTCTGGATAAGGAGACGGGCTTTTGATCCTTTAGGGCAGCGACATCGCGACTGCATTCCCCAGGCCAGATTCTTTTGTTTTATTTTAATATAATTGTTTTTACATGTTAGAATAATTTGTTGTTTTATCTTAATTTAATTTGTAAAGATATTGCACGTTTTAAAAATAGTATAAAATTTCCAACAGGTGAGTGGCGACTCCTAGTCCGATTTTGGGACTTGCAAGTATCCAAATCATTAGTAGGAATATATGTGTGTGTGTGTGTGTGTATGTATACATGGATATACACTCATACACGTATACGAATTTATATGAATAAAGATATAGTTAGTGCTAGTTATCTTTGAAGGGGAAAAAAAGGATATATATAATGCTACTTAATTCAACACCGTGAAAATTTCACTTATTCATATTCATTTTTGTATTTTTAAATAGAAAACAAACTAAAATATAACAATACCTATGTCTGCTATATCTACTCCCCTACTTGTAAGTGATATTTTTCTTAGCTCAACACTGTGTAAGTGCCGAGACAGTTGAAATATTAAGGGACCTTTTCCATTTACTTATTTGCATGAATAATTAACATGAGAGGAGCCAAGAAACTAAACATTAATATTGTCAAAATATTTTCTTTTGTTCCTTTTTAGCAAAAGTCGTGTCATATCTGAAAAGAGAGAATTCATGACCTTAATTGATCAGACAGAAAAGTTGATGGGAATCCGTCCAGTTTGAAAATATAGAGGACGTATGTGTGCAAGAGGCGCAACTCTCTTCAATTATTAGATTGTTTTCTTTATTGAGTAGTTGCTTTTATTCTCACATCGGTTAGGTGGGGATTCCGTTTGTATGAGGCTTATAAAAAGCCAACTAGATTATCGGGTTGGATACTTCAGTGAAATCAATTTAAAATATCTTTTACTTTGTATGTTGATTTGTATTGCTCTTTAAATCTCTTGCATACTAATTTGTGAGAGTGGGTGAGAGACACTTAGGTGTCGGTTCGCCAAGTAATCAAAATTATCTTTATTTTCATTTTTAAATTAGTTTTGCATCAAATTACAAGTGGTTTGAGTTCATCCAGGATTACACCTTCGCACTCAAACACAACGGAGGTGTAGATAACAAAGTTGTTGATGCTTTGAGTAGGAAACTTTGCACGTTACAAGCTGTAACGCCCCGCTCCCACGGATACGGGGACGTCACTGCGACGTATATACGCAGGTCAGAAGGTGCCCCCACGTATATACGCTAAGCATTTAGTACAACAAAGATCAGAGTACAACACAAAGCGTGGTATTCATAATGTGCCAACTTAAAAGTGTAAATACAAAGTTATCACAGGATATGATAAAATATTACACATTACATATGTCTTTTATCACAACCAAGTCCAAAAGTACAATATACAATAAGGACACAAAAGGCTCACGAGTTGGATGAAGACCCCGTGAGTCAAAGAGAGAAGCTTGGCACAAAAGAACAGGAACTAGTCTGCCTACTCACCAAGAGACGCTTGATCTCCTGTGGACTGTTCCACTTCGATCCAAGCTTCTAAACCTGAACATACAAATCCAAGAGAGTCAGGACCTCCCAACAATGAACAGGCTACAGCCAAATGGCTAAGAGACAAGAGTAGGAAGGTTAGAACACAAGTATAGCAAGTGTGATCAAGTAAAACATAATATCCTTAAAACAGGAAATCCAGGGTAAAGTTGATTACAAGCAAGATTGATTATATACACTTAGGTCACGGTCCCATGAGACTAGTACATCGAAGGAATAATCCAAACAAGGAAACCCTCATCTATATACCTTTATCTCATGTCACCGTAATCCAAGCGTATAGAATCAGAGTCGCAAAATAGTCATAACGAGAATACATAACAGGTGTGACAAGAGTGCATAACAGGTATCAAAACAGGGATCATAACAGTAATCATAACTGGAGTCCGACACAGGTGTCATAACGGGAATATCAAGAGTATAAATTATTATTATTCCTCTAACCCATATATCTAGGTATGTGTCTCGGTATATATCCCAACGCACATACGTCCATATATAAGCAAGTCGAGGTTTGTTACCGGAAGTAGATGAAGAACTGATAGAGCTTCTTATACTAGTTTCCATACACCTGGAACCGGTTTGGAGGCCCAAAGTCCCCCTAACACTAATCTCCTGTGGGCCCTAAGTCCCACTAACACTACCGCCAATATTTCATTCCCATACTATAAGCAAGGTGTCATTCCGGCATTCATCACTTCCTCCCATTCCCCATACAAGTTGTCCTTTTTATAGTTTATTAACATAATTATCAGATTAAGGGAATGAGAAAGATCATAACTGGAATACATAACTGGAATACAGGTACTACATTCCCTTAACTGTGATAATTAAACAATGACAAGTGTATCATGCCTTGTTTTAATAGATAGCATGACAAGAGGTTGAGAGTACTAATTAACAAGTCATAAAGTATAATATACAAACATATGAACCAAGCATAAGATCCAAATATAAGAAAGTAATTAAATATGACAAACAGCCAAGGTTAGTCGACTAGGGTCAAGGGAGTAGTCGACTAATAGAGGGATTAGTCGACTAACAGTCTGGTATAGTCGACCAAAACTGTGCACCAGAGAGTTGGGTTTCTGATTCAGGAAAAGTTAGTCGACTAGGGTCAAAAGGGTAGTCGACTAACAGATATGCCAAGTCGACTAACAGTTATGTTAAGTCGACTAAATCTGAGTTACAGAAAGTTGGATTTTGATTCAGGAAACATTAGTCGACTAGGGTAGAAAGTATAGTCGATTAGTAATCTATGGTCGACTGGTAAATTAACATAGTCGACTAAAACTGTGCTCCAGAAAAGATTTCGTTTCAAACTAAGGGTTTCAAGTCGACTAGCTCCTAGGTCAAGTCGACTAAACGTGGTCTGAAAATAGATTACAGAACTGAATTTGATGGTTGTTCTTGATGGTTAAAAATATGATTTTGAAGACACAAATGTACAAGATATGGAAGCATAAACATACTAAGAATTGTATGAGTCTTGGTGAGTAAAAATACTCACTTCGAATGGTTATGAGAAGTTTTATGAACTCGAAATGGTTGTGGTCGACGATATCACCAAGAACGATCCCAATCCAAAAGAAGTCGAGGTTGAAGTGGAGATGATAGCCTTGGTGATGCTTTGGAGTTGATGGTTAAAGTTGAGATGAAGGAGGATTTTGGTGTGAAGGCAATTCTTTTGTTGAAGTGGAGAAAAAGAGAGAAAAATGAAAAGGAAAGATTTATATAGGATTTACATTTTGTGAAGGAGGTGTAATTAATGTAGATGAGAGGGGGCTTTTTGCAAATAGGGGAGGTGAGGTGTCCCTCTTTTGGCCACTTGGCCGGCCATGGGAGAGAGAGAGAGAAAGAGGGGCATTAATGAGGGAGTTGGTGGAAGTGTGTGGAGAGGAGAAAGTTGGAATTTTGGAAAAGATTAGAATTTGGAAAATTGGAAATCTTGTGGCTTGTGGAGGAAGGAAGAGATATAAAGGAAAAGGAAAAAGGAAAAGGAATTATAAAGGAGAAGATATTTTCTCTTGGACTCAAAATGAAACTGTTGAAAATACTGATTTCCGGGTTTAAGTCGGGGATGCGGAAAACATTTCGGAAAATACCGAAATCGTCCGAAATTCAAGTGTCTCGGAACGACTCGTAATAATTATCAAAAATCAAGAATATTATACTAAGAATTATAGTGAAATCCGTTTTAAGAAATACTTTATAGTTTTAAAACTAAAAATCCCGGAATCAATTTGCTACCGACTCCGGTGGAATTTTCATAAATTCATAAAATCTTCAGAAAAAGTATTTAAGTAAGAAATGTGATTCTAAGAGATAAAGTCTAAAGACCCATCTAGAAATTCCAATCTGATTGTAAATTAAAAATCTGGGAATCGATCAGCGACACTGGTCGATACCGGTTTAGAAGAAATTCCTTTTAATTCAAGAAAAATTCCAGAAAATCATATAAAATCTAGAATACTGGAAAACGATATTTAAAATTAAAATAGGTCAAATACAGAAGGTAAATCGAAAATACGATCGAAAAACTGAATACGCAACTAAGTACGTATTCTGGGAACGGGGTATTACAATCCACCCACCTTACAAAAAATTGCGTCCTCGCAATTTCGCTAAGGGGCAAATTGAACACAAAGGGGACAAAGGTGGAATAAAGGCTTCATAAATCCAAAACAGGGTTAAGGTGAACACATGAAGGACTAGGATAGACAATGAGAGAATGATAAGGGAAATATTAAGAAAGATAACTAACTCAGATACAAGATCGGAATAGTGGTTACCATGATATCTTCAAGGTTCCTGGTCTGAATACTGGTCTTCCCACTCTGCTGCGTCATCTGATGCCTCTGCCGCCATGATGTAACCTTGGCCTCTACCCTGATCTGCTCTAGTTCTCATTCCTCTCTGCTGATGATCATACCGTTGGGGTGGAAATGGAACTCTTCGATCAACGGGTTCTGGATTCCTCCTCAATGGCGGAGCTGGAAGTGCTGGGTTGGATGTGCTGGGGCTGGAAGAGCCGGTCTAACTGGTGCCGTATGTCCAAACTTTCTGTGCGGGCAATCCCTTAGTGCATGACTCCCTGCCCCACATGCCAAACATAATCCATTGGCAATGCGACAATCCCTCTTATAATGCCCGGGTCTATGGCAGAAATTACATATAATCTGAGACAGAGGAGGTTGGAATGGTCTCTTGTTCATCGGGCCATGGGTTGCCCTAACTGCATCTTCCTCATCCATCAACTCAAAAGGCCTCTTCTTGGCCTGGTTCCTTATCAGGTTCACTTTCTTCTTCTCCAGTCCACGCTCCACTTCTCGAGCTATGGTGAGGACTTCAGAATAGGTCTTCAGCTGTTGGGGCATTAAGAAGACTTGGATATCCATCTGTAGGCCCTGCTGGAATCTACTTGCCCGCTTCTCCTCATCAGTCACCATGTATGGAGCAAAACGGCTAAGTCTGAGAAATTCCGCGGCATACTCATCCACAGACCGATTCCCTTGCTGAAGTCGGATGAACTGTTCTTCCATGTCCTTCTGAGCAGTGGCAGGGAAGAATCTGCTATAGAAACTCTTGGAGAATGTGTCCCAGGTGACAGGCTTCTCCAATCTTGCCTCCTCAGCTAACCACCATGTTCTTGCTATATCCTTCAATTGAATCTTGGCGACCTCCACTTGATTTTCCTTTGGAACTCGGGCTGCATTCAACAGGTCTGTGGTGTCCGTCAGCCATTGCTCAGCTTCTAGGGGTTTCTCTCCTCTCGTGAATATGGCTGGTTGCAACCGTCTGAAATCTGATATGTTTCCCGGCCTCTGTTCCTTTGGAGCTGCTAACTCTTGCCGAAGGAGTTCCGTCTGTTGTTGCTGATTCTCCATCATTGTCTGGATAATCCTCAGAATATCGACATTCTCTCCCGCGGGTCCATTCGATACTTGCCCAGAGTTGCTACGACCCGATCTTCTATCCATACCTAGTTGGTGAAAGATGACTGGAAAGGGCTGGAAAAATGGAAGGATTTTAGGACATAAGGGAAGGAATCAAGAAGGAATCAAGAAGGACTAGATAACTTTGTACATTGTAGTTGGCAATAGCAAATTACTGGAATTTGCTTCTTGATTGTACTATAGGTGGGAGAGCCTAGGCTCTGATACCATCCTGTAACGCCCCGCTCCCACGGATACGGGGACGTCACTGCGACGTATATACGCAGGTCAGAAGGTGCCCCACGTATATACGCTAAGCATTTAGTACAACAAAGATCAGAGTACAACACAAAGCGTGGTATTCATAATGTGCCAACTTAAAAGTGCAAATACAAAGCTATCACAGGATATGATAAAATATTACACATTACATATGTCTTTTATCACAACCAAGTCCAAAAGTACAATATACAATAAGGACACAAAAGGCTCACGAGTTGGATGAAGACCCCGTGAGTCAAAGAGAGAAGCTTGGCACAAAAGAACAGGAACTAGTCTGCCTACTCACCAAGAGACGCTTGATCTCCTGTGGACTGTTCCACTTCGATCCAAGCTTCTAAACCTGAACATACAAATCCAAGGGAGTCAGGACCTCCCAACAATGAACAGGCTACAGCCAAATGGCTAAGAGACAAGAGTAGGAAGGTTAGAACACAAGTATAGCAAGTGTGATCAAGTAAAACATAATATCCTTAAAACAGGAAATCCAGGGTAAAGTTGATTACAAGCAAGATTGATTGTATACACTTAGGTCACGGTCCCATGAGACTAGTACATCGAAGGAATAATCCAAACAAGGAAACCCTCATCTATATACCTTTATCTCATGTCACCGTAATCCAAGCGTATAGAATCAGAGTCGCAAAATAGTCATAACGAGAATACATAACAGGTGTGACAAGAGTGCATAACAGGTATCAAAACAGGGATCATAACAGTAATCATAACTGGAGTCCGACACAGGTGTCATAACGGGAATATCAAGAGTATAAATTATTATTATTCGTCTAACCCATATATCTAGGTATGTGTCTCGGTATATATCCCAACGCACATACGTCCATATATAAGCAAGTCGAGGTTTGTTACCGGAAGTAGATGAAGAACTGATAGAGCTTCTTATAGTAGTTTCCATACACCTGGAACCGGTTTGGAGGCCCAAAGTCCCCCTAACACTAATCTCCTGTGGGCCCTAAGTCCCACTAACACTACCGCCAATATTTCATTCCCATACTATAAGCAAGGTGTCATTCCGGCATTCATCACTTCCTCCCATTCCCCATACAAGTTGTCCTTTTTATAGTTTATTAACATAATTATCAGATTAAGGGAATGAGCAAGATCATAACTGGAATACATAACTGGAATACAGGTACTACATTCCCTTAACTGTGATAATTAAACAATGACAAGTGTATCATGCCTTGTTTTAATAGATAGCATGACAAGAGGTTGAGAGTACTAATTAACAAGTCATAAAGTATAATATACAAACATATGAACCAAGCATAAGATCCAAATATAAGAAAGTAATTAACTATGACAAACAGCCAAGGTTAGTCGACTAGGGTCAAGGGAGTAGTCGACTAATAGAGGGATTAGTCGACTAACAGTCTGGTATAGTCGACCAAAACTGTGCACCAGAGAGTTGGGTTTCTGATTCAGGAAAAGTTAGTCGACTAGGGTCAAAAGGGTAGTCGACTAACAGATATGCCAAGTCGACTAACAGTTATGTTAAGTCGACTAAATCTGAGTTACAGAAAGTTGGATTTTGATTCAGGAAACATTAGTCGACTAGGGTAGAAAGTATAGTCGACTAGTAATCTATGGTCGACTGGTAAATTAACATAGTCGACTAAAACTGTGCTCTAGAAAAGATTTCGTTTCAAACTAAGGGTTTCAAGTCGACTAGCTCCTAGGTCAAGTCGACTAAACGTGGTCTAAAAACAGATTACAGAACTGAATTTGATAGTTGTTCTTGATGGTTAAAAATATGATTTTGAAGACACAAATGTACAAGATATGGAAGCATAAACATACTAAGAATTGTATGAGTCTTGGTGAGTAAAAATACTCACTTCGAATGGTTATGAGAAGTTTTATGAACTCGAAATGGTTGTGGTCGACGATATCACCAAGAACGATCCCAATCCAAAAGAAGTTGAGGTTGAAGTGGAGATGATAGCCTTGGTGATGCTTTGGAGTTGATGGTTAAAGTTGAGATGAAGGAGGATTTTGGTGTGAAGGCAATTCTTTTGTTGAAGTGGAGAAAAGAGAGAAAAATGAAAAGGAAAGATTTATATAGGATTTACATTTGTGAAGGAGGTGTAATTAATGTAGATGAGAGGGGGCTTTTTGCAAATAGGGGAGGTGAGGTGTCCCTCTTTTGGCCACTTGGCCGGCCATGGGAGAGAGAGAGAGAAAGAGGGGCATTAATGAGGGAGTTGGTGGAAGTGTGTGGAGAGGAGAAAGTTGGAATTTTGGAAAAGATTAGAATTTTGGAAAATTGGAAATCTTGTGGCTTGTGGAGGAAGGAAGAGATATAAAGGAAAAGGAAAAAAGGAAAAGGAATTATAAAGGAGAAGATATTTTCTCTTGAACTCAAAATGAAACTGTTGAAAATACTGATTTCCGGGTTTAAGTCGGGAATGCGGAAAACATTTCGGAAAATACCGAAATCGTCCGAAATTCAAGTGTCTCGGAACGACTCGTAATAATTATCAAAAATCAAGAATATTATACTAAGAATTATAGTGAAATCCGTTTTAAGAAATACTTTATAGTTTTAAAACTAAAAATCCCGGAATCAATTTGCTACCGACTCCGGTGGAATTTTCATAAATTCATAAAATCTTCAGAAAAAGTATTTAAGTAAGAAATGTGATTCTAAGAGATAAAGTCTAAAGACCCATCTAGAAATTCCAATCTGATTGTAAATTAAAAATCCGGGAATCGATCAGCGACACTGGTCGATACCGGTTTAGAAGAAATTCCTTTTAATTCAAGAAAAATTCCAGAAAATCATATAAAATCTAGAATACTGGAAAACGATATTTAAAATTAAAATAGGTCAAATACAGAAGGTAAATCGAAAATACGATCGAAAAACTGAATACGCAACTAAGTACGTATTCCGGGAACGGGGTATTACACAAGCACTTAGTGCAGAGGTGATTGGTTTTGAATATGTTATACAAGATTATTCTACTTGTTAGGAATTTAGTAAAATTTATACTTCATTGATTCGGGATCCAACCACTTTAGTGGAAGGTTTCACAATTGTTGATTGATTCTTATTCAGAGGCACCTAATTATGCATTCTCAACATTTCTTTGCGGTATCATTCTATTTGGGAAATTCATGCAGGGGTGCCGCTGGACACTTTAGCCGAGACAAGACCATTGCCTTGGTAGAAGATTGATTTTATTAGCCTATGTTATGAGAGCTGTGTCACATTGCAAAGTATGTCAAGTTGCCAAGGGTGAAAAATAATTCGCAGGGCTTTGCACACCATTGCTTATTCCCTCTGCACCTTGGGAACATCTCAGCATGGATTCTATTTAGAGCTCCCGCGTACTTAGGAAACATGACTTTATTATTGTGGTGGTTGATAGGCTTTCGAAGATGACCCATATCATCCCTTATAGCAAAATGTCAGATGCCTCGCATGTGACACACCTATTCTATAGGGAGATAGTATGCTTATATGGATTACCCAATTTCATAGTTTCTAACAGAGATGTCTAATTCACGAATCATTTTTGATGAACTCTTTGAAAGAAAATGGAGACTGCGCTTAAATTGTCTACGGTGTACCATTCTCAAACTTACGATCAAGCTGAGGTAGTAAACTATACTATGGGCGAATTGCTTCGATGTTTAGTAGAGAGCAGGTCACTACGTGGGATGAGGTCCTACCTATACCTGAGTTTGCATATAATAATTTGGTCAATAGACCTACTGGGTTAAGTCTTTTTGAGGTAGTCATGTGGTATCGACGGAAACCTATAAATATCCTACCTATGTTCATATATGAGCGCCCTAGTGCATTAGCTAAGTCATTTGCACAATATTTACGTGAGGTGCATGAGCATTGATAAATATCATATTCTATAAATATTTTATATATCTTATGCCTATTTTTGCTACTTTAATGCTGCATTGGTAGTTTTGCTTGTGATTTTTACAGATTTAGAGTTAAAGAACAGTTTTGGAGAAAATACCGATACAACAGTTAAAAACAAGAGTTACAAAGAAGATGGACTAAATTACAGAGGACCTAATAAACTTAGAGATGCTAAAAGAGTCATCATAAGGGGAGTAAATAGCCAGAGAAAGTCGAGAGCTTAATTCACCAATTTACGGTAAATCCGTCGTAAAAATGGTGAAGTCGTCGTTGACCAGTCAAAGCTTAAGACATGCTTGCACCAGTTATTCTTTGTTTCTATTTGAAAACACAATGTATAGGACGGCGAAAACATCATATTTATGGCAGAGCTGCTGTCCTAATGAGTCGATTGCTGATGTAATTTTTCAGAAATTCGTCTAGGATTCTTCTCTAATTTAGAAATCCTGAATCGGTCGTCTAGGGTTTTGAAGATTTATAAAAGGCCTGCTTATTCTTATATAAAAATCATGTAATTAGAGATTCGGATTTCGAGACTTCTTTCTTGAATAAATCTTTTATCTCTCTGCAATTTGGCTGAATCTTGAAGAAAGAAATCAGAGAAAGAAGATAGCTTCAATTGGGTTTTTTTCTTTCCTGTACTTTTATTTTAATTAGTTCAATAATTTTCAATTATAAAATCATGCTTTCTTATTCTTTAGCTATGAACTAAATACTATTTGCGAGAGCTTTGATGTAGGCTATCTATAAAAGATTATTCATGGATTAATTTGTATCTAGATGTTCTTATTTAAATTTGCTAAATTTCTATTCTTATTTTAAAGTCTAATAATTGATGGCTACAATTAAATAGATGGTTAGGTTAGAGATCGACATGAGATAACCTAGCAAAGCTTCATAGGATATAAATCACTTCTTACAAGATGAGACCGATAGAAGAGCCATAGATTGTGCATTCATTAGAGAAGAATAACATAACTTAATGCTTCTTTGAACTAGTAAATTCACTCGATCGACAGATTATGGTTCTAGTCTATGCTCGACTGAGATTATTAAATACCAAAGATCCTTTGATTGTTAGCAACATTTTAACTAGATTTTCTAGTACAATTAATAAAAATAATATGAAATAGATATGCTGAAGTTGCCAAGCCTTAGTACTTTTTTCATATAAAAATACTTCTTTTAATTTAGTTTAATCATTTTTTTTTCAAATTCTCGTAGTTTCAAATAAGATTTAGAGATAGTTACTGGTGGTATTTAAATACAATCCTTGTGGATTCGACACTTTTTCATCACTTTATTACTTGTAGCGATTGGTATACTTGCCAAATCATCCATCAAGTTTTTGACGCCATTGCCAGGGATTGTTAATTTAATACCACTAACAATTAGATCAGATCTTACTTTGAATTATTGTTTTGTTCTTCTGCTTAAACTCACAACATGAATTTTATGTTTCAGGTTGCAGGAAGTAGAACACAGGAGGACACTAATAGATAGCGAATCTGTCATCCATGGCAGCAGATCTGTTGTCCAGAAGTTGATTCCAAAGTCCAGCTTTCAAGAACTGATCCTGAAGCTGGATGCGAAGTTTTGGAAGTTCTGACCTGACTGAACCTTATTCAGAGGTTGAGAGGACCATTAGACACTTATTAAAGGAGAAGAGAGATCGAGAAGCGGTGATGGCAACCACTGAAGAACATAAAGTGTTACGAGACTATATGGTGCAGCGGCTACATCCCTACATTATCAAGCCAACAACTTCGAGTTGAGGATCAGTGTAATACAATTGGTGCAGAACATGTGCCAATATGGAGAAGGACACGATAAAGATCCGAACGAGTACATCAAGAGCTTCTTAGAGATCTGTGACACTTAGAAGCATAATGGAGTTTCCTCTGATGCAATTAGATTGATGCTTTCCCTTTTTTATAAAGGATAAAGCAAAGATTTGGTTCTACTCTCTACTTAAGAAGACGATTGCAACATGGGATGCAATGGCATTGGCTCTTTTGGCCAAGTACCCTACCACCGATTATAGTATTGAAACTAATGACCAATAATATGACCTTTTCCCAATTAGATGATGAATTCATGCATGATGTCTGGGAAAGGTACAAAATGCTACTGAACAAGGCTTCAAATCATGGGCCGCTGATTAGTCTACAAGTCTGCATTATTATATCGCATTTCCCTACCGATTTATGAATAAAATATCGGTCTAATGTTTTGGTCTCTCTTGCAGGTAAATCAAGAGTTTAAGGGCAAAGGAGTAATAAGAGCTTAATTAAACCCATTTTTGGGTAATTAAATCCGCATTACTTGGAGGTCAAGTAAGGAAACTTCTAAAAGATGCATTGAATCTAGACTTTTGCGCATGTTAGACGAAGATTCGGAGGAATATACCTGAAACCGAATATACCAAGAAGGTCCCCGAAGCGATGCGCATCCCCGCACCAAAACCAGGGACCTAAGTCCCTGGTTTTGCCGCGAAAACGCGGCAAATGCCGAGATTCCGTGACAATTTGGTAGGGTCACGCGTCGATTTTCGACACGTGGCCCCGTCTCGTCTTCTAGAACTCCCTTATTCCTATAAAAACCCCTGTACAGGTTCAAAACGAAGCAATTTTTAATTTTAGGTTAGGGTTTCTATGTTTTAGTATAGTGTAGGGTAGGTGTTCTTCATTTATTGTATTTTGTATTGGTATTTCGTTTTTAGATCTTATAGTAGGGTTGAGAGATTCAGAGAGAGATAGAGAGGGATTGATATAATAGTGTTGACCCAAGGTTACAATCAACCGGTTTTTGAGTTTTGATGATCATAAAGCATATATAGTTATTTGTACTAATCATTTTTAGTGTTTAAGTGTGTTTCAGGGTTCTAAGGATTCATGGTGTGCTCTTCCCTAAAGGAAGATCGTTTTGACTCAAGTTGGTTCATTTCGGGCTCAAGATACAAGATTTCCAAGATCACATATGGAGGAGCCCACTTGAAGACTTTGTAGTCACCTAGAACCTATGTAAGACTTAGTTTGTTAAAGAATGAGGCTGTGTTATATTGGCTCAAGCAAAACACATACATTTTCCAAAATACGGTTTTATTTTTGGGTTTTGATTTAAGTTCATACTTTGATTTCTATACATGACTCAAATTTTTATAATTTTATATCTTGTTTACATCATGTATACCTACCTTTTTAGCATGATACTTAGTCATATTTCCTTACAAAATTAATTTGAAAATTTTCCAAAGTTCAAAAAATCCTATAAAAATTCTGTTTCAGGCCTGTCGGTCGACCGGGCCGGTCGACCGGGCTATTCCAGGCCTGGCCGATCGACCGGCCGGTCGACCGAGCCTTGAGATCAGGGCGTGCATGTTTTGTGCACGTCTGTCGGTCGACCGACCGGTCGACCGACTGGAAGCAGCTCGCTCTCTGTTTTTGGTCGGTCGACCGGGTCGGTCGACCGACAGTTCAAGTGATATTTTCTTTTGGCTTCCGGTCGACTGACCGGTCGACTGAGTCTAACGGCTAGTTGCCAAATTGGACTGCCGGTCGACTGGGCCGGTCGACCGACAGCCGTCTCCAGATTTCTGAGTTTTCTCTCTTGGAATTTGTTGGAGATTTTGGTGTCAGCTAATCTTGAAATTTTGACAGCTATTTTCTGACCTAATGAGCTATTTGTAATCATATTTTGATCCCCTCTAATCCCTATAAATAGTGAGGATTGGTCTCTTGCAAAATACAAGAAATATGCCTAGTTTTTCAAGTTTCAAAAGAAAGAAAAATTTTCAAAGGCTTTCAATTCTCTAGTGCATTCTTGGCTATTAGTTTTTCAGTTTTTTTTCAAGCAAATTTTCATTACAACTGAGCTTGTTTTCTCACTACACTTCTTGAGCCAAAAACCTCCTCATTCTATAAGGAAGTTGTAAAGAGAAGTTTGTGATCTTTTGTTTATCACTTGGTTACTTGTTCTTCTTTTGTTGAGATCCCTCTTCAGTAGAGGTTTGTAATTGGTGGAGTTCGGTGCTCCGGTCTTCGGTAGACCTTGTAATCGTTCCTCGGTGGATTTAGTGGAAACCCTTCACGGCGGTGAAGGCGGGGAGTAGAGCAGTGGCTCGAACCTCGAAACAAATACTTTGTGTTTGCGATTGTTTTTCTTATTGCTCTCTACTTCTAGCTTGTGTTATTGCTCTCAATTTGTAGCTTGATATATATCTTGTGTGCACTTCAATATTACATTCATTTCATTCCTTGCTAAATTGTCGATCATTACTCATACAACAACATTGCAATACGCACCTCAAATTCTTATTTAGAGGAATCACGAGGAAGAAGTTCAGAGCCCTTCACCGGTATTCGGCTTCTAGTCTTGTTTTGGGCGATCGTTGCATCATATATTCATACTTGTTCTTAAAGATCTTAAGATTAGCATTAACACCTATTCATCGCCCCCTCTAGGTATTTTACAATTGGTATCAGAGCTTTGATCTCTAGGCTCTTGGCTTAACAACCTTAGAGAGATCCTTATTGCTAATCATTTTTCATACTCATTCTCTTAGTAAACATGGCCGAAGGAATTAAGACCCCACCAAAATTTGATGGCCTTAACTTTCCCATATGGAAGGTTAAGATGACCGTATTTTTGCAATCCCTAGGAAGTCGGGTTGCAAAGGCGGTGACCAAACCATTTAGTGTACCCACCGGTGATGAGGACACTTGGTCTGATATTGAGACTAAAGAATTTGATGCTAATGTTAGGGCACACTATGCATTGCTCCAAGCACTTAATGATGATGATATCTCTAGAGTTATTCATTGTAAATCTACACATGAAATTTGGACTCACTTGCTTGTCACACATGAAGGGACTTCACAAGTTAAGAGGGCTAAAATATACCTTCTTCAGTCCCAATATGAAAACTTTTCTATGCAAGAAAATAAAACCATAGATGATATGGTTACAAATTTACAAAGATTACTAATGGACTTTCTTCTCTAGGTGACGTCATTGACAACGATCAAAGAGTAAGGAAGATCATCCGGGCTCTCCCTCCATCTTGGGAAGTCAAAGCCACTACCTTGAAGGAACTTAATGACAAGGAAGAGATGGAGCTTATAGGTCTCATTGGGAACCTCAAGACCCATGAGATGGAGAGAAAAGTAAGAGAAGAAATGGCTCCCTCCAAGAAGAAACTATTGCCTTCAAAAGTCATTCAACATACTCCGATGAAGACGATGAAGAAGAAGATGATGAGGAGCTTTCACTTCTTGTTAAGAACGTTCAGAGAATGTATAACAAGGCTAAGTTCCAAAATAAAAGGAGATGACAAGGCAAAGAAGAAAAGAAAATTATTTGTTTCAATTGCCAAAAGCCGGGTCATATTGTTGCGGAATGCCCGGATAAAGTCAAGCCCTCCACCTCCAAGAAGCCATATAGAAAGAAAGCATTAAAGGCTACTTGGGATTCTGAGAGTGAATCCGAGGAGGATGTCGACACCGCCAACATGTGCTTCATGGCAAATGAAAGCACAAGTAAGGTAATTTCCAATACTCCTATTGATTGTGAACTTTCCATGGATGAACTAGGAGAAGCATTTGAAGAACTTTCTCATAACTATGACTTTCTTAAAAAGAAGTATTTGAAAATGAAAAAGTAAAATGAATCTTTAAATCACAAAGTTTTCACTCTTTCAAAGAAAAGGATGAATTACTTTCTATACTTGTTTCTACACAAAAGGATTTTGAGAACTATAAAAATATCTTGCAAAGGTAAGTTTCCACAAATTAATGAAATGAAATTTTATGCTAAAAGAGAAAATTGATTCTTTAGGAATAGTTTTAAAAAAAAGTGAATTTGATAAGAATAGACTAGAGGCTATGTTTCCTAAGAAACAAGTCCCTAAGAAACATTCTCATGCTATTCATGCTCATGTTCATAAATCACAACCTTTACATCATGTCAAACACCCTAAACATGTACACACTCCACACACACATCATGCATACATGTATGGTAAAGTATTTTCATGCACATATTGTGGCCGTAAAAGTCATTTAATTAGATTTTGCTATGATAGACTTAATGCTTCATATCATAATGTTTGGGTTCGGAATACTAATTTTCAAGGACCCAAGAAGATTTGGGTACCAAAGTCAATGAATTTGTTAAATGATGTAGGTACCTTTCAAGGCCCAACCACGTAAAGGATTGTGGTATCTTGATAGTGGTTGCTCAAGGCACATGACTTGGGATATCAACAACTTTACAACCTTATCAAGATACCATGAAGTGGCATCGTCACCTTCTGAGATGATGCCAAGGGAAAAATCATCGGTATTGGTAATGTTAAACTTGGTACATCCCTTTAATAGAAAATGTTTTTTTAGTTGATAGCCTCAAGCATAATCTCTTAAGTGTTAGTCAACTTTGTAACAAAGGTTTTGATGTTGTTTTTGATAATTTAGCTTGTAGAGTTATTGATAGACAATCTAATACATGTATATTTTCCGGTTTTCGTGAATGCAATGTTTACATGATTGACATGTCTAATATGGTTTGCAATGCTACTTGTTTAAAAGCCCTCAATGATGACTCTTGGTTGTGGCATAGAAGATTAGGCCACATTTTTTTTGACCATCTATCTAGGATAAATAACAAGGAAATGGTAAAAGGTATTCCTTACTTGAACTTTGAAAAGGACCGTGTTTGCAACGCATGCCAACTTGGGAAACAAACCAAGTCCTCTTTCAAGTCAATCAAGGATATCATGACATCACGTCCATTGGAGTTAATCCATATGGATTTGTTTGGTCCTACACAACCAAAAGTCTAAGTGGGAATCGATTTGCTTTTGTTTTAGTTGATGATTTTTCGCGTTTTTACTTGGGTTTTCTTTTTAGAGCACAAAAATCAAGCCTTTTCATATTTTCAAGCCTTTAAGAAAAGAGCTGAAAAGGAAAAAATTCTTCTATTTTAAGAATAAGAAGTGATAGAGGTGGTGAATTCAATAACCTACCCTTTACCACTTTTTGTGAAGAATATGGAATTAAGCATGAACTATCTTGTCTTAGAACTCCACAACAAAATGGAGTAGTAGATAGGAAAAATCGGATATTACAAGAGATGGCTAGGACAATAATTAATGAATATGGTCTCCCTTAATTCTATGGGCCGAGGCCATTAACACATCTTGCTATATATCAAATCGAGTTTTCTTATGCAAAAATACTTCAAAAATATCTTTTGAGATCTATTTTTCTAGAAAGCCAATGTTTCTTACTTTAAGGTTTTCGGTTGTTAATGCTTTGTTTTGAATACTAAAGACAATTTAGGAAAATTTGATGCAAAGTCTTATGAAGCAATTTTTGTTGGATATTCTAATACTAGTAAATCTTATAAAGTTTTCAACAAGTCATCTTTAACTATTAAAGAATCTATTCATGTAAAGTTTGAGGAATCTAATGTGTTTGTTAAGAATGTTGTAGAAATAGATGCTCTAAATGAAGATATGGAGAGAGTTACTTTGAAGGACTCACCTACTATTGAAGACATGCCAAAGGATGATGAAGGAAAAGAAGTTCAAGACAATGAGGTTCAAGGAAATGAAAATCAAGTGGAGCCTACTCAACAACTTCCAAAAGATTGGAGATTCAATCCTCATCATCCCAAGAATCTTATTATAGGTGAAGTATCTAAAGGGGTAATTACTCATTCTAAACTTCATGATTTATGTGGACCTATGCTTTTATTTCTCATTTTGAACCCAAGAACATCCTCGAAGCCGAGCCGACTCATATTGGTTGCTAACCATGCAAGAGGGAGATCAATCAATTCGAGCGCAACCAAGTTTGGCATCTTGTTCCTAGGCCCCACGATAGACCAACAATTGGTACTAAGTAGATCTTTAAGAATAAGTTGGATGAGTCGGGAAATATTATTAGGAATAAAGCTAGGTTAGTTGCCCAAGGTTACACTTAAATCGAAGGGATCGATTTTGAAGAAACCTTTGCACCCGTAGCACGGCTTGAAGCCATACGGATGACACTTGCATTTGCTTCTTATAAAGATTTTAAGCTTTTTCGAATGGATGTAAAAGTGCTTTCTTAAACGGATTTATTGAGGAGGAGGTGTATGTTGAACAACCCTCCGGGTTTGTTGATCCTACACATCCGGATTTTATTTTCAAACTTGACAAAGCTCTTTATGGTTTAAAACAAGCCCCTAGGGCATGGTATGAAAGACTTTCCTCTTTTCTAATCTCTAATGGTTTTAAGAAAGGAAAAATAGATACTACTTTGTTTACAAAGCATGTTGAAAATGATATTTATAGTTCAAATTTATGTGGATGATATCATATTTGGTTCTACTAATGAAAATCTTTGCCAAGCTTTTGAATCATGCATGAATGGAAGAATTCGAGATGTCTATGATGGGTGAGCTTAACTACTTCCTTGGACTCCATCAAGCAAAGGAAAGATGGGATCTTCATCAATCAAGCCAAATACACAAAGGAACTAATCAAGAGATTTGGGCTTGAAGGAGCTAAAACAAGCAAAACTCCCATGGCAACTACAACAAAGCTTGACAAGAATGAACAAGGTACATGTGTAGACATTAAGCTTTACCGTAGCATGATTGGTAGCTTGTTGTATTTGACGGCTAGTAGGCCGGATATTATGTTTTCTGTATGTCTTTGTGCTCGATTTCAATCGTGTCCTAAAGAGTCCCATTTGATTGCGGTAAAACGCATTATTAGATACCTTAAGGGCACAATTGAAATAGGTTTGTGGTATCCGAAGACCGGACAATTTTCAATGACGAGTTTTTCGGATGCCGACTATGCGGGTTGTAGGGTAGATAGGAAGAGTACAAGTGGACATGTCAATTTCTTGGTAATTGTCTTGTTTCTTGGTCTTCCAAAAAGCAAAATTCGGTAGCCCTTTCAACCGCCGAGGCGGAGTATGTTGCAGCCGGAGCTTGTTGTGCACAAGTTCTTTGGATGAAACATACTCTCCTTGACTATGATTTGCATTTTGATCATAGTAAAATATTTGTGATAATACTAGTACTATTCATATGACTAAAAATGCAAATCAACATAGTAAGACTAAGCACATTGACATTCGGTATCACTTTCTTAGAGATCATTATGAGAAAGGTGATATTGATATTGATTATGTTTCTACCGATTTTCACTTGCCGATATTTTTACAAAACTACTAGACTATGCTAGATTTTCCTTTATTTGTGATAAGTTGAATGTTTGTGTTATGGATTTATGAAGAAATTTTTTTTTAACTATGTTTACCCTTTT
>JAVJIF010025300.1:0-53552 GCA_038442645.1 Agave tequilana | reverse complement strand
AGGTCCTGTTACAGAGTTCTACAGGGCAATCAATACAAACCTTAGTAGATACGACTACTCCATTCCCTGTACTAATCTCCCATTGGTGGTCTAAAGTTCTAACAGGTATATAATGCAAGTCAACAACGATCAGATATGTAACAATGAGATGCACCCGAATCAAAGAGGGCAAGAACAGGTTTCGAGTGTACCCTGATCTTACCTGTTACCACTTCTCCAGAAGTCTCGGCCTCTTCCGCTGTCAGGTTGTAAGCTCGTCCTCTTCCACGACCTGCTGCAGCTCTAACTCCCCTCTGGACTGGGCGGTTTACTTGCTGTGGGGGAGGGGGAAGAGCTCTCCTAACCATCGGTCCCTGGTTCCTCTGTCCATCCGGTCCTGGAAGTGCTGGTAGTACTTGGTTGGCTATTCCCATTCTCTTGTGGGGGCAGACTTCTACTGAATGATCACGGGAACCACATGCCAGGCATAACCCATTTGCCCTTCGGCAATTCTGCTGAGTGTGACCCGGTTTCTGGCAATAGTTACAAACGGGGAATGGTTGGGTTGTCTGGAAGGGGGCTCGCCGAAATGGTCGTCTCATTGGCGGAACCCTTGCCGCTCTATATGGACCTCCTCTCCCTGCTTGTGGAAATGGCCTTTTCATGGCCTGGTTCCCCATCATGTTAGTCTCCCTTTCTCCAGTCCTCGCTCAACTTCCGAGCTATGGTGAGGACTTGGGAATACGTTTTCAGCTGCTGGGGCATCAAGAGGATCTGAATGTCCATTCGCAAACCCTGTTGGAATCTACTCGCTCGCTTCTCTTCATCAGCTACCATATATGGAGCGAAGCGGCTCAGCCTCAAGAACTCAGCGGCATACTCATCCACAGACCGGTTCCACTGCTGAAGTCGGATGAACTGTTCTTCCATTTCTTTCTGGGCGGTGTGGCAGGGAAAAATCTACTATAGAAGCTTTGGGAGAACTGGTCCCACGAGACAGGTTTCTCCAATCTCGCTTCTTCAGCTAGCCACCAGGTCCTGGCTACATCCTTTAGCTGAATCTTGGCGACCTCCACTTGATTTTCTTTGGAACCCGGGCTGCGTTCAACAGATCTGTGGTGTCAATCAGCCATTGCTCAGCATCTAGTGGTTTCTCTTCTCCTTGGAATATCGCCGTTTGTAACCGCCTGAAGTCTGATACATTCCCGGCCTTTGTTCCTTGGGAGTTACTAACTCTTGCCGAAGAGTTCCGTCTGCTGTTGCTGATTTTCCATCATAGTCTGGATAACCCTCAGAATCTCAACATTCTCCCCCGCGGGTCCATTCGATGCTTGTCCGGTATTGTTACGACTCGTCCTTCTATCCATACTTATGTTGGTAAAAAGGAGACTGGAAACTGGAAAGATGAAAGGATTTTAGGACACAAGGAAAGGAATCAAGAAGGACAGATAACTTGTACATTGTAGTTGGCAATGGCAAATTACATTATTTTGCTGCTTGATTGTACTATAGGTGTGAGAGCCTAGGCTCTGATACCAACCTGTAACGCCCCGGTCCGGAGGGTACGGGGATGTTACTGCAACGTACATACGCAGGTCGGAAATACCCTCACGTATATACGTTAAGTGTAATACCCCGTTCCCGGAATACGTACTTAGTTGCGTATTCAGATTTTCGGTCGTATTTTTTCGATTTGTTTCCTGTATTTATTCTGTATTATGAATTCCTTATATGATTGTTTTGTCTTGGATTTGGATTCGTGGACTCGGAGTCAGCCCTAGTCTGAACCGAAGGCCCGATCCTAGAGTATTACTCGGTTGGTCTTTCCGGTGATTAGATTTGACCGATTTCAGTTTCAAATATTATTTTCCAATATATTAGATTTTCTGTGATTTTCTAGATTTTTCTGGAATTAAAATGAATTTCTTCAAAACCGGTGTCGGCCAGTGCCGCTGACCGATTCCCGAATTTTTATCTTACAAACTGTTTAGAATTTCTAGAGGGTTCTTTAGACATTTCTTCTTAGAATTATGTTAATACTTAAATACTTTTTCTGAAGATTTTACGAATTTATGGATATTCTCCCGGAGTCGGTAGAAGACTGATTCCAGTATTTTTATTTCATAAACAGTTAGGAATTTCATGATGGTCCTTTAGACTTTATTCTTAGAATTATATTTTCTACCTACATTCTTTTTCTGAGGATTTTATGATTTTATGAAAATTCCACCGGAGTCGGTATCGGCCGTATCGCTGGTTGACTCCGGGATTTTTAATTGGCAAACCGGATAGAATTTCTGCAAACCGATTTCATATTACGTCTCAAGATATTATTTTCTATTTTCTGTAATTTTTGGGCACCGTTCGGGATACGTCGAATTTTAAGCCGAATTAAATAATATTATTTTAATATTTAAAATCCCTTTTCTTTTCTTTCTTTCTTTTCTTTTCTTTCTTCTTCTCCATTCTTCCAGCGACTTCACCCCCACCGCCCTACTGTTCACCCACCGCATCTCTCCCCTTTTTAACCCATCCCTCCTCTCTCTCTCTTCAATTCTCTCTCTCACTTTCCCAAGCTCTCTCTCTCTAAACCCTCTCTCTCTCTTCTACTCTCTCTCTCTCTCCATCTCTCCCCCTCTCTCTCTCTGCATCCGGCCAGCACAGGGCGGCGGCCTGGCCGTTGCCAGCGGCCAGGCCAGGCGGAGCGGCGCCGGAGGCCGGCCAGGCCAGGCCCGCCGGCGGAAGGCGCCGGCGGCGCAGGTGGGGGGGGGCGTCAGCCCCCACCTTTATCTCTCTCTCCCTCTCTCTTTGGCGCAGTAGGGGCGACCGACGCCGGAGCGGCGCCGGGGCGGCGGCCACGCCGGCGAGGTGGCCAGCGCCGGCGGTATCCGGCGCGGGCGGGGGCGCGCCGCCGGCGGGCGCAGGCCGGCGGTGGACGCGCGCGGGGCGGCGCGCGCGAGCAGGCGGCGGCAGCAGCAGCATACGCTGCTGCTGCTGTTGGGCTGATTGGGGAAGAAACCCAATTGGGTTTTGGGTTTGGGTTTGTTCCAAACCCGACCCGTTTACACCCGGACCCGACCCGTTAAGGTATATTTTCATTTTAGCCCCTATTAAATTATTAATTACGTTTAGGCCCCTGATAAATTACATATAGCCCCCTAGATATTTTCTGTTATTACAAATTAACCCCCTTTTATGCTTTTTAGTATTCGGGCGATATCGGGAGCATCCGGACTCCGATTCGGGCGATTCTGGAACCGTTGCGATCGTGGAGAAGAGAGCTACGGTTCTACGGCTAGTTTGTGAGTATTCTTACTCACCAAGACTTGTCTATTTCCTTGTATATTCATGTTTCCATATCATGTCCACTTTTATCTTCAAACCATGATTATTTAGTCACCAAACACACCACCATTAGGATCTGTTCTGTACCCTGTTATCGGACTGTTAGGCGACTTGACCTAGAACCTAGTCGACTAGAAACCCTTAGCTGAAACTTAACCTTTTCTGGAAACACAGTATTAGTCGACTTACCTATTTTCCTAGTCGACTAGAGACCCTTAGTCGACTACACTCTTGACCCTAGTCGACTAACCTTGCTTGAAACCAGAAACCTTAACTCTCGGCCCTAGTCGACTTGACTATATTATTAGTCGACTATAGACTATTAGTCGACTACCCATTCTTCCCTAGTCGACTAATTTATCCTGAGACAGAAACCCCAACTTTCTGTATCACAGACTTAGTCGACTTAAGTATCTGTTAGTCGACTTAAGATCATTATTAGTCGACTACCCCTCCTAACCTAGTCGACTAACTATTCCCTGAAACCAAACCCAACTCTCTGGAAACCAGTTCTAGTCGACTATACCAGACTGTTAGTCGACTAACTCCACTATTAGTCGACTACTCTTCCATCCTAGTCGACTAACTTGCCTAGCCATCTTAGTTGATTCCTTTCTTGAACATGAACCTTACCCTCTAGACTTACATCACCTATATATTACTTGACTTGTCTCTAGACACACATCATCTTCCATTCTTTCTCTCTCTCATCTTCACTCTACATATTTATATCACAGGTTATGGCGCATCCCGAGCTTCCGTGGAGTTCGGATATTTCGGTATATTGGTGACTCAGGCGAGTGTTCTCACTCGCTACCCTCTTGCTTCTCATTCCATTGATTATGATAGTATACTCGCTCTAGTCTTTATGTATTGTATTTCATGCTTTATATCTTTTATTGCTTTATGCTATGCGTGGCCGACCCTTCGTGGTCGTTGGACTTGTTGGACTTTGGGTCATTGCTTTTATGTTACCAGGCCATACCATTATTTTAGACCTGTCAGTTTCATGCTTCCTTTTAACACATGTATATCACCTGACATCTAGTGTATACCACCTGACCACCTGACTTGCTACTATTTGGTAAGACCCTATTGGTATGACCTGACTTACCCAGACTATTATCAATCCCTTGACATAACTTGCCACCCGATTATTATCAATCTCTTATATGTTTGTTGCTTATTCATTATCACCATCCTATCATGCTATCACCTTACACCCAGCATGATAACTTGACTTGTGATTATTACCTTTACGGGAACTTTACTTTATTATCCTGTATCATGATCAGTGACTTGTTTTCCTGCTTTACATGCAGTGACTGACTATATGTATTTGTGTACTCCTGATTCCTGATCATGTTCATTTCCTGTTTTTCCCGTAAAGTGATAATTAAACTATTGAATCTTAAAATGGACCAACTTGTATTGGGTCGGGGGAAACATGCGGATATCGATATGTGTTCGTGTTTACAGTGGCATTAGTTGTGCACTTTATATCCGGTCTGACCTGTGGTACTCCAGGGGACCGAGGGGAGAGCTGGCTCCCTTATTCCTGATCTATAGGGCATACATAAGTCCCTCCTGTTGAGCCTTGCGGCTGGCTTCCGTTTCCATGCAACGGAACAATCCTGTGGCCGTGGTCCCGGGTATGTACGGGACCCACTGTAAACATAGTTCGTCGATACAACCGCTGATTTCCAATAACAACCTCGACTTGCTTATATATGGATGTATGTGAGTTGGCCGTACACCGAGCCACATACCTAGATATATGGGTAAGACGAGTAATAATAAAGTGTCATAATAACCGGCTCTTTAAGTTGTAAGTAGAGGTATGTGGAATGGGACGCATACCAAAGCCTACATCTTAAATAGCTATGAATTTGTGCTGTGCCTTACCGTATTTGCTTTTCCCGGACTTTATATCGGATTTCATGTTTTATGAGTATTATGGTAGCTCGGATTGGTTTTATTCGGATTTCCTGTTTTATGATTCTCAAGCCACGTCTATTCTTACCTGCTCTATCCTATCTGCCTCCTGAGTATTTCCTACTTGATATATATGCATTATTGTGCTCACCCTGCTTCACCACTTGGTTTTCCTTCTACACTCGCCTGGGGAGTATTATTTGACTCCCCTGGATCCTCACGTCCAGGTCATGGAGCTAGGAGCGTGTGATCGGAGTAGCGCAGTGGTAGCGTGGATCCCCAGCAGGCCTTTCAGAGTTCCATCCTTCCAGACCCCCTCTGTGCCTCTCGAGTTTTTCCCTAGCAAACTCGTGAGTGCCCTTTTTCTATTTATGCTTGTACTTTCCTTGTATACATGTATGTGAGCTTCCTTTTATACTGTTCATATATATTGTGTATCTCTTGTATTCCCGCATTTGCGCATATTAGTGATATGATATTCATGTAATATTAGATCACTACTGGTGATAATTCTGTGATTGTATATATGTGTTGGAATGTATAATGCACCATTTGCTTCCGTACTCTGATTCTTGTCTGTACTGATGCTTAGCGTATATACGGGAAGGTAATTCGGACTTACGTATATACGTTGCAGTGACGTCCCCGTATCGCCGGGATCGGGGCGCTACAGGTTGGTATCAGAGCTTAGGCTCTAACCTCCTCAGTACGTCCAGAAGGCAAATCAATGGTAAAGAGATTTGCAACTGGAATACATGAATCTTGGTTATACATTCCAACTGCAAGTGCAGAGTTATCTATTTCTTGACTATCTTTCTTTTGATTTCAAATCCCTCCTTGACTATCTTTCCTTTGATTCCAAATTCCTCCTATCCTTTTCCTGTTTTGGTTTTATGTTTTGGTTTTATGAAGCCTTATACTATCTTAAGATATGACTAGACTAGAGAGGTAGTGGCTGGTTCAGAATGAAGCTCTTATGTGATCTCTTCGGCCAACTTGATGAAGCTTGGTATTCTCCAGATCGATCTTGATCTGGCTATCTTTCAGAAGACAGCAGTCGGGATTCTTAATTATCGGTCTTCTTTATTATACTCAGGATTTTCGGGGTTTTCTTTATTACACAGCCACGACATCATCAGTATTCATTTATTTCACAGCCACGACATCATCAGTATTATTCAGCATTAGTCTAAAGATTTATTACACAGCCACGACATCATCAGCCGGAAATGCAGAGTATGATTATTATTCAGTCGACTTGAGAGCCTTACCTCTAGTGCCTCATATCTTAATTGGTATAGATTCCACCTTTGTCCCCTTTGTATTCAATTTGCCCCTTAACGAAATTGCGAGGACGCAATTTTTTGTAAGGTGGGTGGATTGTAATACCCCGTTCCCGGAATACGTACTTAGTTGCGTATTCAGATTTTCGGTCGTATTTTTTCGATTTGTTTCCTGTATTTATTCTGTATTATGAATTCCTTATATGATTGTTTTGTCTTGGATTTGGATTCGTGGACTCGGAGTCAGCCCTAGTCTGAACCGAAGGCCCGATCCTAGAGTATTACTCGGTTTGGTCTTTCCGGTGATTAGATTTGACCGATTTCAGTTTCAAATATTATTTTCCAATATATTAGATTTTCTGTGATTTTCTAGATTTTTCTGGAATTAAAATGAATTTCTTCAAAACCGGTGTCGGCCAGTGCCGCTGACCGATTCCCGAATTTTTATCTTACAAACTGTTTAGAATTTCTAGAGAGTTCTTTAGACATTTCTTCTTAGAATTATGTTTAATACTTAAATACTTTTTCTGAAGATTTTACGAATTTATGGATATTCTCCCGGAGTCGGTAGAAGACTGATTCCAGTATTTTTATTTCATAAACAGTTAGGAATTTCATGATGGTCCTTTAGACTTTATTTCTTAGAATTATATTTCTACCTACATTCTTTTTCTGAGGATTTTATGATTTTATGAAAATTCCACCGGAGTCGGTATCGGCCGTATCGCTGGTTGACTCCGGGATTTTTAATTGGCAAACCGGATAGAATTTCTGCAAACCGATTTCATATTACGTCTCAAGATATTATTTTCTATTTTCTGTAATTTTTGGGCACCGTTCGGGATACGTCGAATTTTAAGCCGAATTAAATAATATTATTTTTAATATTTAAAAATCCCTTTTCTTTTCTTTCTTTTCTTTTCTTTTCTTTCTTCTTCTCCATTCTTCCAGCGACTTCACCCCCACCGCCCTACTGTTCACCCACCGCATCTCTCCCTTTTTAAACCCATCCCTCCTCTCTCTCTCTCTTCAATTCTCTCTCTCACTTTCCCAAGCTCTCTCTCTAAACCCTCTCTCTCTCTTCTACTCTCTCTCTCTCTCTCCATCTCTCCCCCTCTCTCTCTCTGCATCCGGCCAGCACAGGGCGGCGGCCTGGCCGTTGCCAGCGGCCAGGCCAGGCGGAGCGGCGCCGGAGGCCGGCCAGGCCAGGCCCGCCGGCGGAAGGCGCCGGCGGCGCAGGTGGGGGGGGCGTCAGCCCCCACCTTTATCTCTCTCTCCCTCTCTCTTTGGCGCAGTAGGGGCGACCGACGCCGGAGCGGCGCCGGGGCGGCGGCCACGCCGGCGAGGTGGCCAGCGCCGGCGGTAGCCGGCGCGGGCGGGGCGCGCCGCCGGCGGGCGCAGGCCGGCGGTGGACGCGCGCGGGCGGCGCGCGCGAGCAGGCGGCGGCAGCAGCAGCATACGCTGCTGCTGCTGTTGGGCTGATTGGGGAAGAAACCCAATTGGGTTTTGGGTTTGGGTTTGTTCCAAACCCGACCCGTTTACACCCGGACCCGACCCGTTAAGGTATATTTTCATTTTAGCCCCTATTAAATTATTAATTACGTTTAGGCCCCTGATAAATTACATATAGCCCCCTAGATATTTTCTGTTATTACAAAATTAACCCCCTTTTATGCTTTTTAGTATTCGGGCGATATCGGGAGCATCCGGACTCCGATTCGGGCGATTCTGGAACCGTTGCGATCGTGGAGAAGAGAGCTACGGTTCTACGGCTAGTTTGTGAGTATTCTTACTCACCAAGACTTGTCTATTTCCTTGTATATTCATGTTTCCATATCATGTCCACTTTTATCTTCAAACCATGATTATTTAGTCACCAAACACAACCACCATTAGGATCTGTTCTGTACCCTGTTATCGGACTGTTAGGCGACTTGACCTAGAACCTAGTCGACTAGAACCCTTAGCTGAAACTTAACCTTTCTGGAAACACAGTATTAGTCGACTTACCTATTTCCTAGTCGACTAGAGACCCTTAGTCGACTACACTCTTGACCCTAGTCGACTAACCTTGCTTGAAACCAGAAACCTTAACTCTCGGCCCTAGTCGACTTGACTATATTATTAGTCGACTATAGACTATTAGTCGACTACCCATTCTTCCCTAGTCGACTAATTTATCCTGAGACAGAAACCCCAACTTTCTGTATCACAGACTTAGTCGACTTAAGTATCTGTTAGTCGACTTAAGATCATTATTAGTCGACTACCCCTCCTAACCTAGTCGACTAACTATTCCCTGAAACCAAACCCAACTCTCTGGAAACCAGTTCTAGTCGACTATACCAGACTGTTAGTCGACTAACTCCACTATTAGTCGACTACTCTTCCATCCTAGTCGACTAACTTTGCCTAGCCATCTTAGTTGATTCCTTTCTTGAACATGAACCTTACCCTCTAGACTTACATCACCTATATGTATTACTTGACTTGTCTCTAGACACACATCATCTTCCATTCTTTCTCTCTCTCATCTTCACTCTACATATTTATATCACAGGTTATGGCGCATCCCGAGCTTCCGTGGAGTTCGGATATTTCGGTATATTGGTGACTCAGGCGAGTGTTCTCACTCGCTACCCTCTTGCTTCTCATTCCATTGATTATGATAGTATACTCGCTCTAGTCTTTATGTATTGTATTTCATGCTTTATATCTTTTATTGCTTTATGCTATGCGTGGCCGACCCTTCGTGTCGTTGGACTTGTTGGACTTTGGGTCATTGCTTTTATGTTACCAGGCCATACCATTATTTTAGACCTGTCAGTTTCATGCTTCCTTTTAACACATGTATATCACCTGACATCTAGTGTATACCACCTGACCACCTGACTTGCTACTATTTGGTAAGACCCTATTGGTATGACCTGACTTACCCAGACTATTATCAATCCTTGACATAACTTGCCACCCGATTATTATCAATCTCTTATATGTTTGGTTGCTTATTCATTATCACCATCCTATCATGCTATCACCTTACACCCAGCATGATAACTTGACTTGTGATTATTACCTTTACGGGAACTTTACTTTATTATCCTGTATCATGATCAGTGACTTGTTTTCCTGCTTTACATGCAGTGACTTGACTATATGTATTTGTGTACTCCTGATTCCTGATCATGTTCATTTCCTGTTTTTTCCCGTAAAGTGATAATTAAACTATTGAATCTTAAAATGGACCAACTTGTATTGGGTCGGGGAAACATGCGGATATCGATATGTGTTCGTGTTTACAGTGGCATTAGGTTGTGCACTTTATATCCGGTCTGACCTGTGGTACTCCAGGGGACCGAGGGGAGAGCTGGCTCCCTTATTCCTGATCTATAGGGCATACATAAGTCCCTCCTGTTGAGCCTTGCGGCTGGCTTCCGTTTCCATGCAACGGAACAATCCTGTGGCCGTGGTCCCGGGTATGTACGGGACCCACTGTAAACATAGTTCGTCGATACAACCGCTGATTTCCAATAACAACCTCGACTTGCTTATATATGGATGTATGTGAGTTGGCCGTACACCGAGCCACATACCTAGATATATGGGTAAGACGAGTAATAATAAAGTGTCATAATAACCGGCTCTTTAAGTTGTAAGTAGAGGTATGTGGAATGGGACGCATACCAAAGCCTACATCTTAAATAGCTATGAATTTATGCTGTGCCTTACCGTATTTGCTTTTCCCGGACTTTATATCGGATTTCATGTTTTATGAGTATTATGGTAGCTCGGATTGGTTTTATTCGGATTTCCTGTTTTATGATTCTCAAGCCACGTCTATTCTTACCTGCTCTATCCTATCTGCCTCCTGAGTATTTCCTACTTGATATATATGCATTATTGTGCTCACCCTGCTTCACCACTTGGTTTTCCTTCTACACTCGCCTGGGGAGTATTATTTGACTCCCCTGGATCCTCACGTCCAGGTCATGGAGCTAGGAGCGTGTGATCGGAGTAGCGCAGTGGTAGCGTGGATCCCCAGCAGGCCTTTCAGAGTTCCATCCTTCCAGACCCCCTCTGTGCCTCTCGAGTTTTTCCCTAGCAAACTCGTGAGTGCCCTTTTTCTATTTATGCTTGTACTTTCCTTGTATACGTGTATGTGAGCTTCCTTTTATACTGTTCATATATATGTGTATCTCTTGTATTCCCGCATTTGCGCATATTAGTGATATGATATTCATGTAATATTAGATCACTACTGGTGATAATTCTGTGATTGTATATATGTGTTGGAATGTATAATGCACCATTTGCTTCCGTACTCTGATTCTTGTCTGTACTGATGCTTAGCGTATATACGGGAAGGTAATTCGGACTTACGTATATACGTTGCAGTGACGTCCCCGTATCGCCGGGATCGGGGCGCTACAGGTTAAGCATCAGTACAAGCAAGAATCAGAGTACGACAAGCGTAGTGCCCATTCATATGCCAACACAAGAAATACAATTATACAAGGTTATCACAAGTTGTGACATACTCTTACATATCACATGCATCATATATCACAGCTGAGCACAAAAGTACGATTTACAATATAATTACAATATGCTCACGAGTTGAAAGGGGATCCCGCGAGCTCAAAAGGAAGGTCAGGTACAACAGAAATCGAGACTAGTCAACTTGCTCGGCAAGGAACGCTTGATCTTCCACAGAAGGCTCCACCTCGATCCAAGGTTCAGAACCTGAACATACAAATTCAAGGGAGTCAGGACCTCCCAAACAAGTAGAGTAGGCTACAGCCGAGTGGCAATAGAAACATGAGCATGAGAGTTGGTATAATATCATGAGAAATCAGCCAGCAAGTAAAAGAAGTACGACATGTTATAAGCGAAAGGGCATTGTATAAGCTTAAGTTACGGCCTCATGAGAATAGTACTTCGAGGGAATAATCCAAACAAGGAAACCCTCATCTATATACCTTTATCTCATGTCACCGTAATCTAAGCGCATACAACATCCACAATTAGCGTCTTTTATCATTATTATTATTATAGCTCACCTTACCCTGATATCTAGCTATGTGGACTAGCGTCCCAGCACACATAGATCCATATCCCAGTAAAGCAAGGTTGTTATTGGAAACCAGCGGGGGTATCAACGAACTATGTTTACAGTGGGTCCCGTGCATACCCGGGACCACGGCCCAGGATGTTCCGTTGCTTGGTGGACGGAACCTGCCGCAAGGCTAACAGGAGGGACTTATTGTATGCCCTTATCATGATGGTACCAGGAAGGAGGGAGCCAGCACTCCCCTCGGTCGCCTGGAGGCCCACAGGTCAGACCGGAAATTTAGTTGCACAACATACCTAATACCACTGTAAACACGAACACATATTGACAGCCGCATGTTTCCCCCGACCCAATGCAAGTTGTCTTATTTTATGAATATTAGGTAATTATCAAATTTCGGGAATGAGCAGGAGCATGTCAGGAATACAGGTATATCAGGAGTACTGGTTCGTACTATTATGTAATCAAGTTGGTAAATCATGAAGTCCGGTCATCATTCCCGTTACAGTGATAATTATAGGAGTCAGGTGTATCATGCCTTGTGTTAATGGATAGCATGATAAGAGGTGATATTCATCAAGTAACATGTCATGAAATAACAATATATAATGCATGTTCCAAGTATAAGACTTATTCCCAAGAAAATGGTTAATCAAAGTGATTCAGTCAAGATTAGTCGACTAAGGAAGGTGATTAGTCGACTAATGGGGGAGTTAGTCGACTATAGGAAAAGGCAAGTCGACTAGTAAGGTGGCGTTTCAGGAGATCAGCGTTTTCAGAAAAAGGGTTAGTCGACTAGAGTATTGGGATAGTCGACTAGTCTGCTGCGTTTCGCAAAACGGCGTCTCACGAAGTCGCGTTTCACAGGTCCGCGTCTTGCCACAAGTCCGCGTCTCATGAATCCGCGTTTCACAAGTCCGCGTCTCACCAGAAGGAGTTAGCCAGTAAGGGGATGAAAGAGTAGACCGCGTTTCAAGAAAGAGCGCGTCTCTCAAGGTCGCGTTTCCAAGAGCCGCGTTTCCCAGAGCTGCGTTTCCAAGAATCGCGTCTCAGGAAAGTTAGTCGACTAGGGATAATAATTAGTCGACTAATAGGGTGCGTTTCAGAATAACAAGGCTGCGTTTTAGGGTGGAAAGTTAGTCGACTAGGAAATATGTCAAGTCGACTAATAGGGTGCGTTTCCAGAAATGGAGCTGTGTTTGCAAGGGAGTTAGTCGACTAATGGGCTGGCCAAGTCGACAATATGGGTGCAGAACAGAGAACAGATCCTGATGTTTGAGGGCTGAGTTTTATTTACAAACATGAAATGATATCCAAGTCTTGGCGAGTAGAATTACTCGCCTAAAATGCGTCCGACGCAGAGAAACACGGTCCCAATCCAAAGGAGGGTACCAGTCCTCACAAGAGAAGGCAAAAGGTTGATGGTGCAAGTCCAACTCAATATGGCAAAATGAGATTTTGCAAATGGCGTTGCGGGGAATGAAGCTATAGTCCGCCGGAAAGAGGTTGACGAGGGGGTGAGGATGGTATGCTCGGTGGAGGCTACGGTGGTGCAGGTGGTGGTGGAGATGGTGATGAAGTTTTGTGGAGGTGATGGGTTCTTTTGGTGTCTCTTGGTGAAAGAGGTTGAAGAAGATGGAGTTAGTTGTTTGGAAATGGTGAAGGAGATGGAGGAGAAGAAGGTGGAGGAGTTGGTGGAGTTTGGTGTTGGAATAAAAATGGAGAAGGGGAGGGTTTGTGATGGCCGGCCAAGAGCTTGGTGGTGGTGTGCTTGCTGTTGGAGCTCACAGGAAACAAAGGAGATGAAGAAAGTGAAAGAGAGAGAAGATGGGGATGCATGTATATATAAAGGGGAAATAATATAATAATAAGCCATCATCACTTTCCCTCCAAAGATTGCTGCGTCCACAATGTCCCAAGGCTGCGTTTAGGCAAATATAGAGCCAAACGCGGGAACTCAAGGCTGCGTCCAGAAGAAAACGCAAAGAGGCTGCGTTTCAGAGAAAAGGACAAAGGCATGGGTGATTTGGACTTGAGTTAAATTAGCCCATACCAATTTAATGCAGCATGGAGAGGGTGGCTGCATTAAATGATGAACCCAGCTGGCGAAACTCGCGGTTGAGGAAGGAGAGAGAAATACGGTAAAAAGAGAAAAGTGGAATACTTGGATAATTCTCGGTATCTGGGAAAAACCCGAAAACTCCAGGGATGACTAAAATTTGAAGTATCACAGAAAGCTATCCAAAAATTTACAAAAATCATAAATATTATGAAATGACTTTTGGTGAAATCGGTTTCTAGGAATTCTATCTCATTTTCAAAATAAAAATCCTGGAATATACTGGCATCGGCGTCTACACCGGGTAGGCTGAATTTTTGATAAAATCAGAAAATTCCCAGAAAATGCCTGAAGGATGAAAACAAAATTCTAAGATGGAATGTGAAAGCGGAATCCAAAAATTTGATTCCAATTGCAAATTAAAATTCCTGGAATCAACCAATGATACTGGCCGACACCGGTTTTGAAGATTTATAATTAAATTCCGAAAAATTCCAGAAAATCATGAAAAATCTAGATTAATAGAAGATAATATTGAAACTAAAATCAGTCAAATCTGGATACCGAACAGGTCAAATCATGCAATACTGCTATATGAGTAAGGATAGTAGAAAATAAATATAATAATAATAGAAGAAAATATGCTCAAAAATCAGAATACGTAACTGTGCACGTATACTGGGAATGGGGTGTTACAAAGATGAAGTATATGGTGATGGAGATGGTGGAGAAGGTGGTGGTGGAAATGGATTGTTTGGTGGAAAAAGAGGAAGAAGATCGTGGAGAAGATGGTGTTGTGGTTATTGTTGTTGTTGAAATGGAGGAGGAGATGGAGGAGGAAAGATGGTGGAATTTGTGGTGGAAATGGTGGTGGAAATGGAGGGTGAAGGTGGTGGGTGGAGTGGCTGGCCAAGGAAGCAAGGGGCTGCCATTTTGTTGGCCTGCTGGCTGTTAAAGGAAGGAGGAAAGAAAAATTAATGAAAGAGAGAGAAAGAAGGAAAGGTGGGGTTTATATATAAAGGAGGGAAATGATTATTATAATGTTGCCTTTCCTTTCAAAACAAAAGAGACGCACAAGGAAACTTGCGTCTCCATTTTAATGGAGTCTGCGTCCAGCCAAAATGAACTGGATGCGGAGATAAAATCCGTGTCCAGGAGAAAAACGCGAATGCTGCGTTTAACAAAAAGGACAAAAGTCATAATTGTTGGCCCAAAGGCCATTATCCCAGTTATTTTGATGATAACAAAACATATTTAGTTATGTATTTAATATTTTTGTTTAAAAGGATTTCAGGTTCAAGAACAGGTTTTTGACGACTCCGCTAAAAGACTCACAAGTTTGGAGTTCGCCGCAAATATGAAGATTCCCAAGCTATGCACAACTAGGATGCTTCGGGATCAAGATGATGATATGAAGATCAAGAAGACCAAGAAAACAAAATTTGTATTTTTGTTTTTATTTTAGATATTTTGTCAAAGCTAGATATTAGAAGTAGAGCTATGGGATTATCACACACACACACACCTCTTAGTTAGGTTCATGGCTTCAAAAAGATTTCCAAATTCCATTTCTAAACTTAGTTCTAAAGAGAACATATTTTGAAAATAAGTTTTAGAAAGAAAATAGTTTTGGAAAAACAATTTTATGGAAAAACAAGTTTTTATCAAAAGGATTTTTATCAAACTATTTTAACATGATAGAAGTATGACACATGCTCATACTCTATGTTTTTACAAGTTCCAAAAATCCAACCCAAGACCCAAATCCAAAAACCAAAATTTCTGGTTCTGGAAGTTCTGTTTTTCAGAACTCACAGTAACCGGTCGACCGGCCCGGTCGACCGATGTGCACAATACTGTGCACGTCTATATCAGTCGACCGACCCGGTCGACCGATGTACACTTGCTTTCACAGGAGTTTTCGGTCGACCGACCCGGTCGACCGATGAACCCCAACGGTCATATTTTTGACCGTTGGCGGTCGACCGACCCGGTCGACCGGACTCTGTCAAAAGTTCTGACAGATCCAACAGCTATTTTTCTGGCTGATTCTCTTTTGGGATTTGATTCCAACGGATTTCTTAGGATGTTTTTGACCCCTATAAATAGGAGGTCACTTCAGTTGATATGACTAACAATTTTAGAGCCATCAAGAATATTTTTACAAGAGATTTCTAAAGATTTCCAAGTTCTTCCTTTTAGACAAGATTTTCTCTCAAAAGCCAAAATTCCAATCACCCATCTTGAAGCCTACATCTCTACTTCTCTCTAGCTTAGCACTACACAATCCCATATATCTACATCTACATATTTGGTTCTAGGATTGTGCTTAGTGAGCTTTTGTAAAGTGATCAAGTGTTGATCACTCTTTTCTTACTTGAGTGAAGTTGTAGAGGCATCGGCCTCAAGGCGAGCTAGTGTGCTCAAGGTGGTGTTGCGGCATCACGAGAGACGGACAAGTGTGTCCTTGTATTGTTGATCCAGTGGGATCCTCAATAGTGGAAATCCTTCAAGTGTGAAGGCAGGGACGTAGAGCGTGGCTCGAACCTCGGAAACAACTCCTTGTGTTTGCGTTTGATCAAATCTCTCTAAACTCTATCTCTTTATTACTTGCACTTTTATATTGTCTATTACTTGCAAGAATTTGTGTATTGTGCTAATTGTTAAGTTAATTTTTAAATTCCGCATTATTGCCATAATTCATATAGCCATCACCTATTCACCCCCCCTCTAGGTGATTTCAATTGGTATCAGAGCCTAACCCTACAACTTAGGTCTAACCACCTTAGGGAGATCCATATTTGGCTATATACATTTGTGTTGCATTTACATTTGCTTGTGCATTCATGGCATCCATGGACTTTTCTAGCATTAAATCCCCACCCAAGTTTGATAGTTTAAACTTCCCCATTTGGAAGGTGAAAATGAATCTCTTCCTTAAATCCCTAGGAGTTAGGGTAGCTAGGGCTATAACCAAAGATTTTATTGAACCCACTAGTGATGAGAGCACATGGTCCGAGGATACTTCCAAAGACTATGAGGCTAATGCTAGGGCACAATATGCATTGACCCAAGCATTAAATGAGGATGACCTTGCACGCATAATTAATTGTAAATCCGCATTTGAGGTTTGGAACATACTCATTGTAACTCATGAGGGAACGTCTCAAGTCAAGAGAGCCAAAGTTGACTTGCTACGTTCTCAATATGAGAATTTCTATATGTTTGATAATGAGAGCATTGATGACATGCTCACCCGTTTTACAAAAATAACTAATGCTCTTTCTTCCTTAGGCGACAAGATTGATAATGATCAAAAGATACGGAAGGTGATTAGAGCTCTTCCCAAAGCTTGGGAAGTCAAGGCGACCACACTCAAGGAGCTCAACGACAAAGAGGAGATGGACTTCTCCGGCTTCATCGGAAATCTCAAGACGCATGAGATGGAGATGAAAGTTAGAGAAGAGAGGGAGGCACCAAAGAAGAAGACGATTGCCTTCAAAGCCACTCCTACTACCATTGAGGAAGACGACTCATCCGAAGATTGCGATGAGGATTTCGCCATGCTCATCCGTAAGGTGGGCAAGATGTTTTACAAGAAGGGACGGCAAAGTAACTTCCGAAGAGGGAAGCCTCAAGGAAGGTACGAGAAGAAAAGAGAAGAACCCGGTCCTTGCTTCCATTGCAAGAAGATCGGTCACCTAATTGCCGATTGCCCCGCTCTACAAGCAACCACATCCAAGAATGGGCAAAGAAAGAAGAAAGCCTTGGCCGCTACATGGGATGATTCGGAGTCGGAATCCGAAGAGGAGCACGACGCCGCTAACATGTGCTTTATGGCACAAGGTGAGGATTCATCCAAGGTATGCCTAGAAACTTCCATTGATGATGATGATCTCACAATGGATGAACTTGCTCAATTTTTTGAAGAATTGCAACATAGGTATGAGATTTCACAATCTCATAATAAAAAATTGAAAAAGGAAATGATGTTTTGAAGAATAAACTTGAAATTTGTTTAAAAGAGAAAAATGAGTTATCTAGTTCTTTTGAAAAATTGAAAAATGATTTTGATAAGTATAAGGTAGCTAATAAAGGAAAAAACCCCATGATTTCTAGTAATAAAAATATTTTTGTTGAAATTCAAAAACGTGTTGATTCTTTAGATAACACTTTAAAGAAATGTGCATTTGATTTTAACAAGCTTGCATCTAAATTTCCTAAGGGAGTAGCCCAAGGGAAACATGTTCATCATAAACATGCTACACATAAACATGCACACTCACATAACCATGCTTTTATGTACAATAGTGGTAGAATTTATATTTGCACGCATTGTGGCCGCAAAGGCCATTTAGAAAAATTTTGTTATGCTAAAAATAATGTTAAGAATAAATTTGTTTGGGTTCGCCCCGGATCTAACCCCAAAGGACCCACTAAGATTTGGGTACCAAAAGAGCCACCGAATTTAAATGATACAGGTATAGGTGGATCTACCCCTTCCAAGACTTAGGAGGAGGTGGTGCCCGGGTGGTTGATGCATCGGAGCTTAAAGAACAAATCGTGCATGCATCACTATCGTAGAGGCACCTATTTTGGAGATTGCCCCTCAATTGGTAACATCTCCATTTAAATTTTTTTTTTTGATTTTTAGTCATGTATACATATGTATAGAATTGATAGTTTGCTTTTGTACTCTATTGATATATGCTTGTATAGAACTACTTTTTTATCATGTTGTATATGTGCCTTGTCTTAACTTCTATATCTTTTGTTTCATGCCTTGTTTATTGTATGTCCACATGTATAGGTTATTATTTGTGATTATATACTTGTATACATATACACATTATTTTCATAAATAAAAAATAAACATTTGTAAAATTTCCTATTTAAACAAACACCTTAAAGATGGCAATTGCGCACCTCAACTCATTCAAGAGGAATCAAGAGGATGAAGTTCAGAACCCGTCACTGGGTATTCGGCTTCAACATCTTTAAAATCTTTGTTTAAATATGAAAATTAAAATTAAAAAGGGATTGCATGAATTTTGATGTTGTAATAACTTAATGAAGATTTAAAACCTGTTGGTGTATTCCTATATGTTTAATATGTCACACCTATTTTGACTACAAATTATTTTAAAATTTTTTTTTGGGCCAGTTGCTGATAACAGATTTCAGGCAAAGCCGGTCGACCGACCTATAAAGCCCCGGTCGACCGACTCTGCCTGAGAAGAATTTTTATTTCTTTTCTGTTATCGGTCGACCGACTATATGTCCCGGTCGACCGATCTTGCCTGCAGAGCTCTCGGGTTAAATCGGTCGACCGACCCGGTCGACCGCTCTTTATTTACAGAGCTCTCGGGTTGTTTCGGTCGACCGACCCGGTCGACCGATCGTCGTATTTTACCCTATAACTGTCTTTTCTCTTCACTTTTTCTCTCTCTCTCTCTCACTTCTCTCAGCGAACCGGAGACACCCAAATTTCCCTCAAAATTTCTTTCTCTCCAAACTCTTAACCAAATCCTAATCAATTAAAAACCCATCTCAATTTCCTCATTCTACTTCCAGATCTTCGATTTCAGGTTCATCCAACCACCAGATTCGGAGAATTTCTAGATTTTCAGTCTAGGGTTTTGGATTCTCTCAGTTAAGGTAAAAATCCGATTTTTGACTCTAATTTCCATTTCTTGCTTTGGAATCTATTATCTATTGTCATCAATCTAGGTTTCTAAGCATCTAGATCGTGCCTTAAACTTGATTACACCTAAAAATCTAATTTTTATTCATCATGCCTAAACGTTCCAGATCTGAGAAGGGAAAGGAAGTTGCACAACCTTCCTCCCAAGCTCCTAGACCCATTCGCCCCTTTATAAATGATCTTGCAGCTGATAGATACTCCCATCTCTCCACTAGAAATATCAACTCAGGGAGATTTGTAGCTATTCAGGATTTTGAACATCTAGATATCCCTCAAATCTTGCAAAACAACAATCTAGTTGAGTTCTTGACCATCAAGGAACAAGTCTACACCTCCCTTGTTCCTTACTTTTATGCCAATTTTGAATTCGATGGAAATCGGATCACATCTAGGGTTTTAGGTAGGAACATCGACATTTCTATAGGTCGATTTGCTAGGATTCTGCATCTCTCCACTGGTGGAGCAGATGTGTATTCCCATGATTTGCATGACTTTGAATTCCCGGACGGTGAGTCTGCGCTCACCGCCTCTACCTTGATCCACGGGGATGACAACCCCGGTCTAGTAAGGAACGAAGTTGTGAGTAGGTACACTCTCACTGCTCAGGTCCTTGCTAAGATTATTTTCTTCAACATTGTCCCCAAGCATGGTGAGTATAGCCACGCTAGGGGTTGTGTCCCTTTGATTATCTTTTGCCTTCTTCGAGGCATTAAGGTAAACTTTCCTAGAGTCATAGCGTCTCATATGGGCTCTGATCAGATCCGTACTGCGGGTAGAAGCTTGCCCTATGGCATGCTTATTACCCATCTTCTTAGGGCTCTTGACTTTGATCTCTCCGCTGAAACTCCTTCCAATCCCCTGACCAACATCAATGGAGTTGTCCTGAAGATGATGGAAGCTCAGCTGCGTAGACACGCTCCTGTGTAACCACATCTTCCTCCTGCTGGTCCCGGCTCATCTTCAGCACCTGGATCTTCTTCTTCAGCCCCTGTTTTTCCTCCTGAGTTTCTGGCTCTTGTCTCTTCGGAGGTCCGCTCTCAGATCGAGGCACATCAGGCCTGGGTCGAGAAGCGCGACGCAGCTATTCGTGCGGAGTTGGATGCTCGTGCCTTTCAGGATGCTGCTTTTCGGGCGGAGGTCCGAAACGACATGTCATATTTTGCTGACTCCATGAGATTCGTGGATGTTCAGTTTCAGGCTCTTTTCTCAAAATTTGACATGCTCGTTCCTGATCGTACTCCGACAGCTTGTCGACTCCCAGCCACCGGTCCTCCATTTCCTCCTAGAGCTCGCTCTTCTGTTCCACCACCGCGCACCAGAGTAGATGGCATGGATCCAGAGGAGGTTGCTTCTTCAGAGGAAGGTGGTGATGATGACGGAGACGGCGATGACGGTGATGATGGTGCTGAGGAGTGACCTCTCCTTTTGATGATGTCAAAAAGGGGGAGAGTTATTTTGAGAGAGATATTTTGTAGTATTTGTGTTTTGGATATTTTGTGATGGACATGTAGTATTTTATTTGTGTTTTGGACATATAGTATTTTATTTGTGTTTTGGACATGTAGTATTTGCTTTTATTTTGCTTTGGACATGTATTTTTATTATGTGTTGTGGACATGGACATGGTTGTGTATCTCTTATTTATGTCATGTATGAACTCATTTTCTTCATCTATTCTATGACATGAGTATTTGGTATTATTTGTTGGCATGGAAATATGGTGTTTATCATTTATATATGTTTTCCTATATATGCATGTGTTGAGGGGGAGCTTCATTTGAAGTCTCTACCCAAAATATTTTGTGATAACTACATATGTTTTGCCATCATCAAAAAGGGGGAGATTGTTGGCCCAAAGGCCATTATCCCAGTTATTTTGATGATAACAAAACATATTTAGTTATGTATTTAATATTTTTGTTTAAAAGGATTTCAGGTTCAAGAACAGGTTTTTGACGACTCCGCTAAAAGACTCACAAGTTTGGAGTTCGCCGCAAATATGAAGATTCCCAAGCTATGCACAACTAGGATGCTTCGGGATCAAGATGATGATATGAAGATCAAGAAGACCAAGAAAACAAAATTTGTATTTTTGTTTTTATTTTAGATATTTTGTCAAAGCTAGATATTAGAAGTAGAGCTATGGGATTATCACACACACACACCTCTTAGTTAGGTTCATGGCTTCAAAAAGATTTCCAAATTCCATTTCTAAACTTAGTTCTAAAGAGAACATATTTTGAAAATAAGTTTTAGAAAGAAAATAGTTTTGGAAAAACAATTTTATGGAAAAACAAGTTTTTATCAAAAGGATTTTTATCAAACTATTTTAACATGATAGAAGTATGACACATGCTCATACTCTATGTTTTTACAAGTTCCAAAAATCCAACCCAAGACCCAAATCCAAAAACCAAAATTTCTGGTTCTGGAAGTTCTGTTTTTCAGAACTCACAGTAACCGGTCGACCGGCCCGGTCGACCGATGTGCACAATACTGTGCACGTCTATATCAGTCGACCGACCCGGTCGACCGATGTACACTTGCTTTCACAGGAGTTTTCGGTCGACCGACCCGGTCGACCGATGAACCCCAACGGTCATATTTTTGACCGTTGGCGGTCGACCGACCCGGTCGACCGAACTCTGTCAAAAGTTCTGACAGATCCAACAGCTATTTTTCTGGCTGATTCTCTTTTGGGATTTGATTCCAACGGATTTCTTAGGATGTTTTTGACCCCTATAAATAGGAGGTCACTTCAGTTGATATGACTAACAATTTTAGAGCCATCAAGAATATTTTTATAAGAGATTTCTAAAGATTTCCAAGTTCTTCCTTTTAGACAAGATTTTCTCTCAAAAGCCAAAATTCCAATCACCCATCTTGAAGCCTACATCTCTACTTCTCTCTAGCTTAGCACTACACAATCCCATATATCTACATCTACATATTTGGTTCTAGGATTGTGCTTAGTGAGCTTTTGTAAAGTGATCAAGTGTTGATCACTCTTTTCTTACTTGAGTGAAGTTGTAGAGGCATCGGCCTCAAGGCGAGCTAGTGTGCTCAAGGTGGTGTTGCGGCATCACGAGAGACGGACAAGTGTGTCCTTGTATTGTTGATCCAGTGGGATCCTCAATAGTGAAAATCCTTCAAGTGTGAAGGCGGGGACGTAGAGCGTGGCTCGAACCTCGGAAACAACTCCTTGTGTTTGCGTTTGATCAAATCTCTCTAAACTCTATCTCTTTATTACTTGCACTTTTATATTGTCTATTACTTGCAAGAATTTGTGTATTGTGCTAATTGTTAAGTAATTTTTAAATTCCGCATTATTGCCATAATTCATATAGCCATCACCTATTCACCCCCCCTCTAGGTGATTTCAATCATAATGACTTGATGGGAGTTGATTAGCAGTGCATTAAATGCAGTATGGAGAGGATCTCTGCATTAAATGTGGAATCCAGGTTTGGTGAAACTTGCGTCTAGCGAGGAGAGAGAAAAATGGAAAAAAGAGAAAAGTGAAATATCTGGATAAAATTTCGGTATCTGGGAAAACACCGAGAACTCCGGAAAAGTCCAAAAAATAAAGTGCTTGAAAAACTTCCCAAAAATTCTCAAAAATAATAAATATTATATAAAGATTTTTGGTGAAATTGGTTTTCAGAAATTCAATCCCATTTTCAAAATAAAAATCCTGAAGTCAACCGTTGACACTAGTCTATACCGGGTCGGCCGGATTTTGATAAATTTCGAAAAATCTCAGAAAAAGTATTTAAATAGAAAATATGATTTTAAGAAATGATGTGAAAGCCGTTTTTAGAAATTCTACTCCGTTTATAAATTAAAAATCCGGGAATCGGTCAGCGGCACTGGTCAACACCGGTTTTGAAGATTTTCAACTTAATTCAGGAAAATTCCAGAAAATCATAGAAAATCTAAATTATTAGAAAATGATATTTAAAACTAAAATCGGTCAAATCGAAATAGCGAAAAGACGAAATCGAGTAAAACACTAGGATCGGGTCCCCGGTTCAGAGAAGGGCAGACTCTGAGTCCGCGAATCCGGATCCAAGACAAAACGATCATATAAATAATTCATAATACAAAACAAATATAAGAAGTAAATCAAAAAATATGATCGAAAAATCTGAATACGCAACTAAGTACGTATTCCGGGAGCGGGGTTTTACATGAAGACAAGCCCATTATTGAGCGGCTACTGATGCTCAAAAGGCGGCAACTCAGGTGTCTATCAACAAATGGGTTAAAGCCAACAAGATGAGTATTTTCTTAATTAAGTCTTCTATAGACCCCATTATGAGTGTTGGAATTCCTGAGAAGGAGAATGCTAAGGATTTGCTAGTTTGAGGGATCTGTCAAGGGTAGGCACTATAATAAAGTTCATAGAAACTTTTAGACAAGTTTTAAATTCTTGTCATGTTTTAAATTTGAAAGAAATTTTTTATGTGTCATTTTGAGCATACTTTGATCTATGTTCCAGAATAATTTCTTTTGGATATGATGTCATTTTAAGAATTCTGGTTGTAGTACTAATTTGAATGAATCTAGTTTTATTATCTATCTCCATGGTGATTCTATTGATTCTGATTTGCTGGTTGATAATTCATTCAAATTGACATTGGATGCATCATATGAACAATTTTTATCAGGTGCTAGTCTTTATCATAATATTTTGCCAACTGCAAAATGCTCTACATTTTTCTTACAGTCCTCTAGGTTATGGCATAAACATTTTGGGCATATTTTCTCACCCTTCTCGGAGAAGTCATAGATATTTTGTTATATTCATTAATGATTTCTTTCGTTATGCCCATGTCTTTCTCCTCCACAAGAAATCAGATTCCTTAAAAGTTTTCAAGACTTTGCAATTAGGAGTTGAGCGACAATTGAATCAAAAGATGAAAGTTGTAAGGTCTGATCGAGGGAGAGAATATTATGACTAGATCGATCAGGATGATCAAAACTCTAAATCTTTCTATAGTTTTCTGAAAGATTAAGAAATTGTTGCTCAATAACACCATATCTGAATTTTCATTATCTTATGTTGTAGTATAAAATGATATTGTTCTTGGACCTATCATTGTATTTTGATCCGACAAGAGCTCCTTAGCTTAGGAGAGAAAGTACCTGCTACAGTGTTAGATTATGTATTGATTGATTAGGTCATTTTTGACTTATATATTTGATCTAATTATTAATACAACATAGTGATATTTTGATCTTGTAATCGGATAGCTGAGTGAGATTATGCATTGCTCATTGAATGATTTCATTTCTTCACTCAAACTTTAGGTTGGTAGCATAAAGGAGTTTCATTTTGCATTAATTTTTTTTTGTCAATCTGATGCGCTAATTTTGACATAGTGCATAAGTTCACACTGGAGAATATTACAGACCCACTTACCAAAAGACTCTTAGTGACCACCTTTCAGGGACATTGTGCATGCATGGGGGTACTAGAGTCATCGTGATTATTGTTTTTCTGAGTGAGAGTATATCTGTGATCGTCCTTTTGAGTGGGAGTTTTATGTCAAATTTTTTGTAATGCCATTTGTATCCTTAGTACATTTTATATTTCAGTTTCATGAGATTTTTCTCAGACAGTTATTATACGGTATTTTATTTCAGCTGATATTATTAAATGCGCATTTATAATGTTAAAGTTAAAGTTGTGTAGTTGCACATGTTAAAGTATAAAGTGCCTTTGGAGAAGACTACTGAGGATTCTCAAGATCGCTTAGGTTGGACGTGGGTAGGCTCCACGACCTTAAGCCTTCATCTCAATATGAGCGATGGTATTCGCATGACGGTCGTCTAAGTTTTGAGATGACGTGTGTCTGGTAAGCACACGTTGTAGGACACTTATGAAAATGTATTATACACACGACATGTACATTTGTCATATACGTACTAAACTCCACCAATAAAGTATCTCTCGAAAGCTATTAGGATAATTAGCCCGAAAGTCCACGATATAAATTAGGCAAAAGCATAAAGCTTGACCGAAATTTGTCCGTGAACCGTGCTAGTCATCCTCTTAGTCGTAGAGTGCCAGTAGTTTGAGTGCACCATGACTAACGATAAATTTCACATGTGAGTTTTTTCAAAAATCAAAGGATGGCCATCCGCTTTTAAAATAAAATTATGATATGGGATATAAAAGTTTTTCAAAATAAATATTTTTTCAAAATTTTTAGTCGGGTATGTCTCGAGTGGGAGATTGTAAGATATTTCCTGATTTGATTCATATCCTATTTCCTATCCCATATCATAACACACGTGCAATTTATGTTAGTCAACATATTAGGTGTGTCTAATAGGTGCACTAAGTTGTAAAGGTCGGTGGGACCTGGTACTACTCTCTAATTAGGGTTAGGGGCATTATGGGAAGGCCACTAATCAAAGGATTATATATAGAGAGGAAGTCCCTCTCTGCAGCCACGCATTATTCTCCACCCATAGGAGGCTAGGTTTAGCAGAGAGAAGGCTCTCCATCTCGTTTTCTACAGCGAAGATTCAGATCCGGATATAATTCATCATCCTTCAAAAAGGTATGTTATTTAAAGTCTCATCTCAAGATCTATTATACATGATATTGATATCTATACATAGAGGTAATTGATCCTGTTTATTCATGTTAAATTCTAACAAGAACAAGAAAAGTGAGAGGAACAGTAATATAGACCTGTGGCATGATCAGGTGAAGCCCACAACATGTCTTTGGCAAATAAGGGAAGGAAGAGCTGACAGATGCAGATCTCGTGCATATCAAGGAGAGGATTAAACACCATTATTCTTCTTAGAGCGATCTTTGGTGATGGTGCTGATGCTGGTGTGGGAGAGAGGGTAAAATCTTATTGATAGAGTTTTTTAACCCTGTGGAGTTTAGTCAAAGATTGATGCAATCAATTGTGTCGAATACGAGAGTGTATCAATCATATCAATGGTAGATTGCATAGGAGAAACCTAGCCTAGTCCACTAAGTATTGGGCCTAGTCGACTAATGATACATATAGAGAGATGATAAATCTGTTTCACTACAGACTAGTAGACTAATATATATATTAGTCGACTAATAGGAGTTATTAGTCGACTTATAGTCGACAAATGCGGATGCGCGGCCTGTTTTCAAATAGGATTCAGAATTCGTTTCTGATCCGAATTCGATATTTTTGGTTTCCTTTTTTCATGGCTTCTTTTGCTATATAAATAAGGATATTGTGTCCCCAATATTTATAATCTGTAACATGTAATTGATTCAATAAGAACTCTCTCCCCTTCTACCCGGAGGACGTAGGCAAATTAACAAACCTCGTTAAATCTTGTGTTCTCTCTCTTTCCTTTGTTTACTAGTTCGTTGATTGGTGACTGTTCTTTGGTGTTGTTATTCTCTGTTACTTGGATTCCAACAAGTATTATCAGAGCTTTCCGAGTTCGACGAGGAGTTTTTGTTCAGGTGGAGCAAATCAACTTGGAAACTGTCTATAGTTTCATTCGGAGGTAAAGATCTGATCTTTTCTAATTAGATTTGTTTTCATTAATTATTTTCTGTATTGTGTTGTGAAATCTATTAAAAAGATCAGAGAAAGTCAATCCACAGTGAAATTCGTGAACCTACATCCAATGAAGATCGATGTGATAAAGTTTAATGGCATGAATAATTTTAGAATGTGGAGGTGTGAGATGATGGATGCACTGACGGCATCAAATATTGAACACACTCTACGATTGAAAGAAAAGCCAGAGGAGACTTCTGAAAAGGATTGAGACAATATGAATAGGACAGCGTGTGGTCTTATAAGGTCTTATTTGATACAAAATATCAAGTACCATGTGTTGTATGAGACGTCTGTAATGAAGATGTGAAAGATTTTCGAGAAGAAATATCTGATGAAGCGTATCGAGTCTCGACTCCATCTAAAAATGAGGCTTTATCGCCTCCAGTTGAAGAAGTGACTCTCTATTTCTGAGCACATGAATGACTACACAAAACTTCTTACATATTTGGTTAATGTGGATATAGATATCGAAGAAAAGAATAAGGCGTTAATTCTTTTAAATTCTCTTCTTGATAAAGAGTATGAGATCTTCGTCATCACCTTGATTAATGGAAAACAATCACTTAACTATAATGATGTGTTAGCTGCTCTTGTAAATTATGAAGTGAAGAGGAAGGATAAGCAGTCTTCTTCCAATGGAACATCAGCAGAAGCGTTGATGGTAGGAGACAGAAGTTCCAATCGAAAGGACAAAGGCGAGGGTGAGAGATCTAAGTTCAGACCAGATTTTAGAGATCTGACGAAGAACTAATGTACCTTCTGCAAAGAGATAGGGCACTGGAAGGTTGATTGTCTAAGGATCAAGGATAAGAATAAGGGTAAGGAGTCAAAGACCGAGATAAATCTTACACAGGTGATCAATACCCAATCGGGTTGTACTTCATATATAGATGGATCGGACTCAGACTCATCGGTATTCTCATTCTTCGTTACTACTCCTACTATTAGTTACTCAAGAGTTTCTGAGTAGATATTAGATACATGAGTTACCTATCATGTGTGTCCAAAAAGAGAATGATTTTCTAGTTTTGAGAAACTAGATGGTTGTTCCGTTGTTATGGGTGATGATCGTCCATATCATATGGAAGGGATATGCACTGTCTTCGTCAAGATGTTTGATAGGATGGTGCGAGAATTGAAGGATGTGAGGTATGTACCTCAACTGAAAAGAAATCTTATGTCTGTTGGTGTCTTGAAAGCATTGGGTCTTGAAGTATCTATTAGAGATGGAATTCTCAAGATGATTAGCAGCTCAATGGTTGTTTTAAAGGGCGTCCAACGTAATAACCTTTACTACTTGAAGGGTAGTAAGATTACAGGAAAAATTGTGACTTCTACAAATTCAGATAATAATTACACCCAACTCTAGAATATGAGGCTTGGACATACAAGAGAAAAATCATTGCAAAGTAAGGTTCATTGACATGTGCATCTACCTGTAACATGAAATTGGGTAGACACGACGTTCTGGATAAGAAGACGAAGGTGAAAGCGTTGCTTGGAGGACATCGGTACTTTGTCTCTTTTATTGATAATTTATCTAGGTATTGTTGGATATATCCAATGAGACAAAGATTTGAAGTTCTAGGTATGCTGGTGAAGTAAAATGATATGATTGAGAAACAGACTGGTAGAAAGATTAAGGAACTCCAAATTGATAATATTGAAAAATATAAGAACTAATTCTTACAATTTAGGCAAAACAATGATATTGGTACTCACTTCACAAATGGAATACATGAGTTGGCTAAGAAAATCAATCGTTCATTGCTGAAAAAGGTTCGGTGTTTGTTATTTAATGCACGATTAGATAAATCATTTTGGGTTGAGGCGATTGTATATGCTAGCCATCTCATAAATGGACTGTCATCGACTGCATAAGAGGCAAAACTCTGTTGGAAATTTGGTTAGGTGGAGTTGCTCAAGATTATAATTTGCTGCGGGTATTTGAAAGTCCTGTCTACTTTAGTGCCAAAGATGGCAAGGTAAATCCGTAAGGAAAAAAGTTTGTGTTTTTAAGTGTCAAGAGGAATATGAAAGGTTACAAGTTATGAGACTCTGAAAATAAGAAGATTGTGTTGAGTAAGTATGTCACCTTTGATGAGACTTCATTGTTGAAGTCTACCATCTCTCAGCAGGTGGAGAGATTGAAAATTAAAGATGTATCACAGTGGGTGGAGGTTGATGCTACTCCACCACCTCCTATTAGTTCTGTATCAGTAAAAATTTCACCGGATGTGACACCAGGTGGAGATCATGTAGCCGGTTTGGATGCTAAATAGGTTGAAGACATTGATAAGGATATCGAATTGTTTGCAGTTATTGGAACTAAGATTAATCCACGAAAGTCAGTGAAGAAGCATGAATCTCAAGTTTGTGAGTATGAGACGCTCAAATTGAAAGTTGTTGTTCTCCATGACGATATTGGTAAGGAGATTCATATGACTCAGCCAGTTTGGTTCGTTGCTGAAAATTTAGTCACAGTTACTTGAGCTCGATGGAGCTCGTTTAGATGAACTACCTGTGGCTTGGTCCTATTGAGCATGGGAACGTAGGCAACCACAATGGTGCAGTCAAATTAGAGCCGACATGGTGCTATGTTGTGTTTGGCTCAGATTTTAGAAATCTTCACCGAGATGAAGAATTGTGGGAAGATAATAAAATCTTGTTGATAGAGTTTTTTTAACTCTATTGGAGTTTAACCAAAAATCGATGCAATCAATGGTGTAGAATACGAGAGTATCAGTCGTATCAATGGTGGATTGCATAGGAGGAACCCAGCCTAGTCGACTATGTATTGGGCCTAGTCGACTAATGATACATACAGAGAGTTAGCAAATCTGTTTCATTGCAGACTAGTTGACTATTACATGTATTAGTCGACTAATAGGAGTTATTAGTCAACTAATGCTGATGCGCAACTTGTTTCCAATTATGATTCAGAATTCGATTCTGGTTCGAATTCTGTGTTTTTTGTTTTCTTTTCTTCGTGGCTTCTTTGGCCATATAAGGAAGAGTACTGTCCCTAATATTTGTAACATATAACATGTAATTGGTTGATTCAATAAGAACTTTATCCTCTTCTGTCCCGAGAACGTAAACAAATTATTGAACCTCGTTAAATCTTATATTCTCTCTTTCTTTTCTTTGTTTACTTGTCTGTGTTATTGGTGACTATAATCTGGTTTTGTCATTTTATGTTGCTTGGATTTCAACAGCTGGCAGTGTAAAATGGAATGCATGGAATGAATTCAGATGAGAAGCTGAGAATCTGTGTGTTACAGAGTTGTTTCATAGTGAGAATCGAGAAGGGAGCATGTTGTTAGCTCAGTATCAGAATAAGAAGGCGGCAAATGATGGTTCCAGTATCAGTGTCAGTGAAAATTGTTAATGTAACATATAATAATTAAAGGCAGCATAGAGGTTGAGAGACTTTGTGCATTACAATTAAGCCAATAAAGAAACAGCTAAGGCGTCGAGGGTGGGAGCGCGAGTCAGGGGCGGCTCAACCTCTAGGCAAATGAGGCAGCCGACTAGGGCCCCCAAACATAATGGGGCCTCCAAAAATTATAGTGTAAATTAGTATTTAACTAAAATAAGAAATATAAAATATGGAAAATATTTTTTATTTGTTCAAGTGGGCGTTCCGGAGTGGTTATTAGACATGACTAGAAATTGTGTGGGCTTTACCTGTGCGAGTTTGAATCCTTTCATCCACGCTTTTTTGATTTTTTTTTCCCTTTTCATTTTTATATTAACAGGAAAAGCATGAGTTTCTTTTACTTTTCCAAGCTAATATCCTCCACTCCCTATAACTATTTAATTATAATTAAAGAGGAGTCTCTTCCATTTCCTCAGTTGTCTTTTTCACTTTCCCTAACTATTTAATTATAATTAGAGAATTTTTCAAAATTAAAACTCTCTCTGTGCAACCTCGCTCTTCACCGCCCCTGTCGCCCTGACCTCAGACTGACGGTAAGGCCTGCAACTGCTCTATAGAAAAAGATACATTAGCAAAACTTGAATACAAAACTTAATTAAAAATTTTGCATCTTAAAAAGCTAGAAGAATTATTTTTCAATAAAATAATAATTAAATAAAATATTAGTTAATATTAATTATTTTTTAAAGTATATTTAAAAGGACCCATTTGAAATTTTCGCCTAAGGCCTCCCTAAAAATTGAGCCACCCCTGAGTGTCTGTGCGTCTGTCTCTTTGCTGTCCGATCTGAGACATCAATGGGTGGAAAAAGGGAGGTGGCTTTGATGCGTTTATTGTATTAACGTCCTTAACTCTGACTAATTCGCTCAAGGACAAATTCCAGCTGGCTCTCCAATTATTAAGAAAACAAAAATGCGTACGGTACAGCAGCATTTCTTTGTGTTTGGCTGTAGACTAGTGGATCTGATCATTTGAGTTTTCTTTTTAATGTCCCATTGGGTTGAAATGGAAATGGAAAAGGAAATAGTGTCGATATCTTTGATTCTCTTAAAAGAAAATAAAAACCATGAAATTACACATGTTGTTTGTGGAAAAGGAACATGTTTTGCCATTCATACAAACTACAGTAGGTGCTGATCTATGTAATAAATAAAAAATTCTGCTTTTGTAGCCATAATCGGCTATCTATCCACAAAAAAAAAAAAAAAACAGAGTTTGCTAGAAGCGAAAGATCTAAGAGACATGGACGCAACTATATGATTACTGTAATTTTGGCAATAATATTGATATGAGTATGGAAATGAAGAGGATTTACTTACCTTGATACAGTGAAGGAGAGCAGAGGGAGCTAGAGTGCAGTCCCTTGTTTTGTTCTTTTTAAGGGAATATTTATAACTTTTAGAGAATGGTTGCTCTTGTTGCGAAATTGATATGTTTTGCTATCAATTGTTGTGACTCTCAAGATCGATATTAGCAGAACTTGACAATATGAACAGTATTTGCAAAAGAAAAACTTGATGTAAAGCAAACTAGCAATATCTAGACAAAAGAGTAATTAAAAAAAAAAACACAAGTGGTACAACTCAAACTTGGCCTACGTCCACGGAGAGAGAACTTGAGAAAGCTTTATTAATAGACTTGGTACAAAGAAATCTAACCTTCTTCTTTATGCAACAAAAGTATTCACCTTCCACTTGAATCTAGCCCTAAATTACAAGAGTATTATCTTCTCTTTATGCACCTTCAACTTGCTCATTTCTTTTTTAGCTTCCTCTGGTCTTTTTTACTTGAGATTCTCTATTGTAGAAACTCCTTGAGACTTTCTTGGTTGAGGCAATTACAATACTTGGTTACAACCTTTATTTATAGAATTTTATAATACAACTTCTTTTTGAACTATGAGATGGTTTCGACCTTTTGATGGTTGAAGAATCTTGATCGATCCTTTTAGGAATTGATCTCCTTGATCTAAAAGGATTCTAAACTTTTTAATCTTTCGAAACAAACCTGCATTGAATAGAAATTAAATTCTATTCATACTCTTCCTGAAAAGTAAACTCGCAATCGCCTGAAAATAAAACTGATTCATCTTAATTTGCTTCTTTTACTTCAAGTCATCATCTTCTCCAATTCAATTGGATTTTCTTGGACCATCATCTTTTCTTGAAAAATAAGGTAAAATCCTAAAAGCTCTCTGATTTTAGTGGCCATTCCCATTCACAGAAGAACAAAATTCAAGGGATCTTTGTTTCTCCTCCTTTTTCTTTCTTACTTTGTCCCCCTTGGCCTATGTGAACTTGTGTTACGTGATGTGAGGTGCCAACCCTAAGTTATTGACAATATGAAATTGACTGGGAAAGAGGTATGCAGAGAATAACAAAGGGCCCAGCCCAAGTTTTGAGTTAAAAGCACGAGTCTAAAGACAAGCGCCTTTATATTATGTTAAAAACTAAGCCTTAAAACACGACCTAGCCCATCAACATGGCGCTGAATTAGAGATGGTATGTGAGCTTGTGTTATAGTAATTATGCCAATCACATTCACAGAGATATGAATGAATGTGGTCATATAAGAAAAACTGATATGAGTGAGTATTATCAAAATTTATCAAGTTGTAACTGGCTGGAGAGTTGTCAAACTAATAGAATCTGAACTCCTGAGTGGTTTAAGTCGTTAATTATCTGGGTCCAAGATAGTGTTGGTTGACAATATTAATCCCTGTTTTTATTTTTATTTTTGCCCCCTCCCTTTAGTTGGCTGAATAATAATTTTTCACAGTCCATGCATCCGAAGAGGAAACCAAATAAGAAGGGCATTGGCAAAGACCCCTTCATAATCCCACAACTCATCATTCTCCGTTAGATATCAGTGAAATGGCTGTGGAGACGAAAACAAACTCCATACACACTCCTCTAGTATGACAAGATCAAAATCGGGGAGTTTGGTGCAACTGTTGGAAGGAGGCCACGCGAATCTGGGGGCCCAGAAGGCTGCAGTATTGACAATTGTAAGCTTTGCGTGCGTATGGCCCTGGAGAATCACCACAAGGCATTGGAAGCACGGGTGGTGGACGTGGCTGACTGCGAGGTGAGGCTCATTCTGCTGAGGATTCTGGTGGAGGAGTCTGTTATCCTGAGCTTGTGGTTATTAATAATTGCGCAATACAACAGCCAGCCAGCGATGACAGCAGTGGCCAATCACCATATGCTGCAGCAGTACTACTGTATGTTCATTGTTGTTAAGCACTAGAACAATGTGATGCATCGGCCTCCTGAATCAATACAAGTACTCTGCCATGCCTTGGGCCTTGGCTGATGAAACTAATCACAGAATACGATTACCAGACATGTGTTTCCAAATCATATATAGCAGTTTTCAGGAAGACTACTTCAGGGACCACAAGCAGCAAGAGTGAAGAGTCTGTCTTCTTTGTTGGTTGATAGACAGACACCACCGATACAAGAAACAGACAGCAGTTACAATGAAATGTGAATGGTGGTGGAGCTTCCTGAATTAGATCATGAATGCCTCTTTCAGTTCCTTCAGTTTAAGTACTTGTAGATACATACATTATGTTACATGCTAAAAGTTGCTTACCTGGTTTCCTCTGCCATTTTCAAAATATGGATCATCCATCAACTTTCCCTTGTGCTCTGAAATTGAAGGTTAGTCATTCCCTTTCTCTACATTTTGATCACCTGATACTCCAATACCTTCAGATTCATACAAATGTGAGTTACATTTTAATCTCCTGAAACAACTATAGTACCAATAATGGGATTACACTTGCTTGACTGGTTCATATAGCACATATGCCACAAAAAAATCACTCTGATCGGTAGTAACAATAATAAGCAGGAGACAGGACCCTCCCACACAGCACAGGAGGTTTTTGAATTCCCAGTGAAATCTGCTTTCATTCAGATTAAAGACATATAAATCCCCACCACCAAAGTAGACTCATTGTGCGACTCTTAATTGAAAGGCAGAGCTGGCTCAGGCAGAGAATACCAGTGTAGACTCAACTAGTAAATGTAAACCATTATCGTAAAGAGAGTCCTGTCCATTAACAAATTCAGGCAGGCTGTTGGGACTGTAGAAGCAAGCATTGAAAAAGCATCATTACTTACCATTACAATTTCTAAGCTGCCAAACAAATCAATACCATACGACAAATCAGTGCGAGCTTTATAAGAGACCAATTGGCATCATCATCCTGATACATGCACGATACACTGGTAACACTTTTCTTCAGCCACTCAATTAGATTAGACACTACGGTCCTTCCTTCACTCAGTTAACCTCACAAATCAATGTTTCCATTAGTCTCCATTACAGAATCAAAGTCAGAGGCAGAAACAACAGAAAGATATCTTCCTTGAGATCTAAAAACTAACATAGGACTGAAACCATAACAGAAGCATGTCCAAATAATAAGAACAAACAGTACGTTCAGGTGCTCATTTAAATACAGGATGGTGTGCAGCATATTCTGGCCCTAGTTAGTCTTGTGAAAACGGATGACCGATGCTCTTCCTGCTAGTTGACTTTGTTGCCTCCCAATTGTGTGCTGAAGGTTCATGCTCAAAACATACATTAATTCAATGATTCTTTCTCCCATAGCTTTACACAGGGAGCGAACTTTTGTCGGAGCAGCCAGGATCAAGCTTCTAATGATGATTTGTGCTTGTACTTCCTTATAAGTAGAGAACATGCTTGATTCGGTATCAAACTGCCATTTTTCAAGCTCCTGGGTGAGGCTTATACTTGAATCCTCTTCATAGTTGGACCTGCTGGGTACCCATTGGTCTACCAAGGGGCTCAATACCTGGACCGCGTACCCCATGGTAGGCCTCTGATTAGGCTCGCGGGCAGTGCAGTGGCATGCAAGCTCTGATACTTGAAAAATGCTTTCATATGCTTTCTCATCGAGATTGAGAGAAGAATCCACAATGTTTATAAACTTTGCCTTGTTAATGATATGCCTTCGGAAGGCCATGACCAGATGGCTATCTTCCTCCCCGAGTGACTCGTCAAGCACCTTCCTTCCGGTAATTAGCTCCATCAAGATCACACCAAAGGCGTAAACGTCAACCTTGGTTGACACCTTCCCAGTAACTGTAGGAAAATCAGAAAAGAAAACCTCAAAGTTTGTTTACACAGATAAAAAATTGAGAAAGTTTGCAAAGCTATATAGACATTGATTACTAGTTACTGTATTTTATGAATAAAATGAGAGTGAACAAGAAAAGAAAATGGTGTGGGGTTTGTTATCAGAGATTTTTGAACCAAGTGCTGCTTGCTAGAAGTCTTATGATGGCTGGGGTATCGGTTTCATCTGAAATAATTGGTGCACGGGAGGGATGTAGATGTGGCATTTTTAAATTAGGAGCTACTCGACTATGGCTGGAAAGAGATGCTCAAGGTGTGACAATGGATCGAGGGTGTTGCTAGTGCAATGATTATGCAAGTGTTTTAACCACGGATGTAATCTCTTGGCTGAGGTTAATGGAGTAGTCCACGATTACATACATTCCCAGTGAGGGGAATTCGCTGACTTCATGGCCAGAGGTGGCTATTTGTTCACAGCTTTTAATTCGGACATCTAGTAAAGATGAAAGAGCTAAAGAGATGGATCTAAGAAGTCTCAATTCGAGTTGTAGTAAAGTTTTAGATATTTTTCTCTTTCTTTATTTTTGTTTTTTAGTTTCTTTATTTTGATTTTAGTTTCTAAAATTTTGATTGTAATTCTATTTTGATTAGGAGTTTGAATTTTAGTTGGATTCAAATCTTGTAAAAGCCTATATAAATCCCTATCGTATCAACAATAAGCAATGAAGAATTTTGATAAGAATTTGTAAGTGATTTTATCTCTCAAAATTGTTTAGAATTGAATTCCTAATTTTCCCTAATTAAATCATAACGGTACCTTTTTCTCCCTCCTGCTCCTTACCTCAGGCGTCATCTCTCTTTTTCTTCTTCTCTCTCTTCTTCACACCAGTTAAAGAATCTGACGCCGACTCCTCCTCTCTAGATCTCATTTCATGCGCGCCACCGGCCATCACCACCATGCCATCACCACAGTTAAAATATCAATTGGGTTTTCGGTCATAACTTTTACATCCGGACTCCGATTCGAATGCTTTTCATGACATTGCGATCGTGACAACGAGAGCTTTATATTGGCATCCTCCACAGGTCAATAAGATTTCTTTAGTTCTCAGTAGGTAATTTTCTTTAACACGTGTCTATTTATTTATGAGTTGATATTTGCCTCTGTTATTTTATCAATTTAATCTGCTGCCACAAATAGTGAGATTGTGAGATTCTGATAGTTTTATAGTTGATAGCTCTTTTCCATTGATTTTACAATCTTTTATCCATCACCTTATTTCTGATCTAAATCGGTATCGCTGCATCAGCACTTTTATTAAACCCATCATCTATCATTAGAGTTTTGATTATTTTTCTACCCAAAATCGTATAGTTAGTGAAATGTAGCAAAGTTTTGTTCTATCACTGATTTCTGATACACTTGCGTCATTGTTTTACATCAATTTGATATCAGAGCACGGTTAGATAAGATTTGTATAATTAGTTCACGTTTAATCGCATTTAGTTTAAATTTTTATAAAAAATAAAATAAAAATTAGGAAACATTGAGAGATAAGACTCTCTGAAATTTCGTGCGATTGGTGTATGATTGGTGTATAACCAAGGGTACTCAACATGGCTCTATAATTAAGGAACGCTAAGTGCGAAAAACCTTCCTCCTGAGTTACGCTAATCTGGCCAATTAGACTGATAAATTTGAGGTTTGACTGGCCCGACAATTTTAGAAAACAGATTTTTTTAAAATGAAACAAAAAATTTCAAAAACCAAAAACCAAAAAAATCATCTAGTTTAGAGTTCGATATTCCCAACTTTAGTTAGGATCTCATTGTGCATGCCCACTCATAGTGGTAACACATACTTGCTAGGAGAGACTAGTGAACCACAAACCAGAACCCCTATAAATCCTCAAGAATTTGCCACTATACTCAGTGACATACAAGATAAGCTTGACGTCTTGATTTAAACCTCAAACCGAATTGAGGAGAGACTGATCGAGTTAGAGACTGCACGTGAACCACTCAAGACTGAGAAAACCCCATTACAACTAAATATCGAGAAACACCTAACACAATGCACATAATCATGATGAGTAATACCTTAGAAGCATTAAGTTGGATGTACCTACTTTTGATGAACACTTAGACCCTCAACTTTTTCTGAATTGGATTGAACAATTTGATAAGTACTTCACATGGTACGATCTCACTGAGCCTAGAAAATTAAGTTTGTCATGATGAAACTGACTGGCTAAGCTAATCTGTACTGAACGTCTGGACCAACTTAGAGATCATGCTTGTAGCCTGTAATCAAGAACCAATTAATACATGACATAGAATGAAAGACGAGCTTAGAGAAAAGTATGTGCCGTCATCGTTTAGTGGTTGTCTCATGGATGAGTGGCATCAATACACTCAAGGTAACAAATCGGCAAAATAGTACATGACAAAATCGATGTGTTCCTCATCAGATGTAATACCCTTAATATTGAAGGATAAACTCAAATTCTTTCAAGATTTAGAGATGGACTTAGAGGCGACTTGCGAACTGAACTTTTAGCTAGAAGCGTCACCGAGTTAAAGGTATGTGTTAGTTCAAGATCTATATTCTCTTAGGTCTAACTACAACATTAGGAGTTTTGACTCAAAATCAAATGCATTTAGAACTACATCCACTTCACATTTCAATAGGCGTAGTACCCTAAACCCCCATATAGGAATGAGATCAAGGGCACGAGTCTTGAATGGGACAACAGTAAAGGCCCTGAGTTTCTCAAAGTTAGTTCCACAATCAAATGCTACAAATGACAAAGTTATGGACATTTAGCCGTTAGTTGTCTTAATCTTGTCAAGATCATCATAATAGATAAAACACACACCGGAACCACTGAGTCGATTCTGAGGAGTACACCTATCATCCAGTAGGTGTTGAAACTGACGACGAGTTATCAAGCGATGATGTTGGTCTCAACTGTATTAGGCCAACACCGTCTACCCACTTCTCTGTCATCAAGTGTGTTCCTTCTCAATCAGCAGAAAAGAATGATTGGAGAAGAACTGCAACCTTTCACATGTTTATCAAGATTGGAGACAAGAGTTGTAAGGTGATTGTGAACAATGAAAGTTGTATCAATACAATATCGTTCAGGTTGTGTGAAAATCTTGGATTAGAGATTATACCCCACCCCCACCTGTGTCATAGATTGACTCCACGACACTTGAGGTCAAACACCGATATCTTGTCCCAGTCAACTTCACTCATAACAAAGATAAAATTTGGTATGACGTGATAATCATGAAAGTGGGTCAAGTTATGCTAGATAAATCATGGTTGTTCGACAAAAATGTTATTATTTACGGTCGATCTAACATATGTCAATTTGAGCATGAGAGTAAGCAAATTAAGGTACTATCCTTGAGATTCAATATTGGACAGCCAAGCAATTATCTACTTTAACTTTACTGCCAACTTCACCTTATCTACCTCGCATTGTTACTGTTCTCTCCCTCTCTCATTAGTTCGGAATATCCTGTCCACAAATCGCTTCCTCTCTTACTGTCGATACGCTCTCATTATAGAGCACTCGAGTCTGCATCTGTATTTACATCATACAAATACGTGCACAAGCTGCACAAAAAGATCAGTGATAGAAATAAACAGAGCAATGTGAAGCCTACTTTGCGAACTAGCAGTACAAAAATATTTAAAACTTTTAATGTAGGCGATTATGTGATAGTTTAGATTTATCTCAAACGATTTTCTTTAAGAACTGTTAAAATGTTATATGCCCCCAGTGTTGAACCCTTTAAGATTTTGAATAAGTTGAATTGCAATATTTATGTTATAGATTTTCTTAGAGATTATGTCATTAGTTGTACTTTCAATATTAATGATTTAGTGAATTACAAGAATTTTGAATGTAGCTCATTGATTGATAAGCCTTTCCTTAAGCTATTTTCTGAAAACTCCTCACTTAGTCCACTATCAAATTACAGCAGATAGAGTTGATAAAAATTTAGAGGATAAGACTATCACCACTAAATCTGGTGACCTCATAGGTATTTGATCTGTTGGAAAGAAAAATACCAACTACTAATTCATGGTTAGCTCAAGGTGATTTGCAGCGGTTTGATTCAGTTCAGCATGGGAGACCCAATCCATCTGACTCGACGGGGAGCCTTCTCTCACATGGGGAGAATGATGCGGACATCCAGTCAAGATGAAAGAGTCGAAAAGATGAATCCAAGAAGTCCCAATTTGAGTTGAAGAAGTAGTAGAGTTTGAATATTTTTCTTTTTATTTTTGTGTAAAATTTTGATTGTAATTCTATTTCGACTAGGAGTTTGAGTTTTAGCTGTGTTCAAATCTTGTAAAAGCCTATATAAGGCCCTCTTGTATCAAAAATAAGCAATGAAAAATTTTGATAAAAATTTGTGAGTGATTTTATCTCTCAAAGTTATTTAGGATTGAATTCCTAATTTTACCTAATTAAATCTTAACCCTACCTTTTTCTCCCTCCTGCTTCCTTATCTCAGTCGTCATCTCTCTCTTTTTCTTTCTTCTTCTCTCTTCTCCACACCAGTCAAAGAATCTGATGCCGACTCCTTATCTTCTCTCTCGATCTCATCTCATGCGTGCCACCGACCATCACCACTGTGCCATCACCACAGTTAAAGCATCAATTGGGTTTTCGGTCATAACTTTCACATCCGCACTTCGATTTGAATGATTTTCGTGGCGTTGCGATGGGGACAATGAGAGCTTTGTATTGGCATCCTCCATCGGTTACTGAGATCTCTGTAATTCTCAGTAGGTAATTTTTTTAACACGGTCTATTAATTTGTGAGTTGATATTTGCATCTGTTAATTTTATCGATTTAATATGCTACCACAAATAGTGAGATTGTGAGATTCTGATAACCCTGTAGATGCTAACTCTTTTACATTGATTTTACAAGCTCTTGCCATTATAACTTGTAGTGCATAACCTTATTTCTGATCTAAATCGGTACCGCTGTATCAGCACTTTTGTTAAACTCATTATCATGCATTATAATTTTGATTATTTTCCTACATAAGATAATATAATTGGTGAAATATAGCGAAGTTTTGTTTTATCACTGATTTCTGATACAGATGTGTCACCGTTTCACATCAGCTTCAGAATTCCATGTGGATAATTTGCCTAGGAGGAAGAGAGAAGGAAAAAAGAGGAAAGAAGGTATACCAATGATTAAATTAAGTTCTAGATCTCCATTTTACCACAGATGATTAAATTATGCTCTACATTTTGTTTTCACCATGTCATTTTTGTATCTGCGACCGTCGCTCAATGCGTGTGCGCGCCCACACACTCACACATAGCCCCCCCCCCCCCAAAAAAAAAAAAAAAAAAAAAAAAAACCAACATCCCCCCCTTAAAAAAGAAAAGAAGAAGAAAAAGAAAAGAAAAAAACCAGAGAGAGGTATAGATAATGGTATTAAACGGTATACATGTATAACTAAATGTTTTAGTTTGAGGGATCTAGCCTTCATATCAATGATTGGTGACACATGCATGATAGATAGATTCTAATACAAAATAGGTCTAATGAGGAACATCTAAACACAATGAAAAATCCCTGGAATAAACTCAATGTGTCAAATAGTTATTCACTCATTATTTGGTTATTCAGTAGCCGGTTTTTGGTAATCAAAATTGAGAACATAGCATGAGTTGCGTCACATGATCCGGATTCCGGGGGCAGGGGCAGGGGTGGGGGCGTAAATTACGTAATACCGAGCTTTATATTTGAAAGCTCCAAATTGGAGCAAAGGGTGAGGCCAGAGGTGCTCATATAACTTTATGATGTGGAGGCAATGGTTACAAATACTATATACCACAAAATGAACCCAATAGTTCAGATTGATGCCATCCTCATCCATCGTCATCATCTACACCTGTTATCATCAACATAGTGACAAATAAAGAACATGACTCAAGGTCATTTGTGTGTGTGTGTGGGGGGGGGGGGGGGGGTGCATAAATTACGTAATACCGAGCTTTATATTTGAAAGTCTCCAAATTGGAGCAAAGGGTGAGGCCAGAGGTGCTCATATAACTTTATGATGTGGAGGCCATAGGTTACAAATACTCTATACTACAAAATGAACCCAATAGTTCAGATTGATGCCATCCCCATCCATCATCATCATCTCTTACACCTTTTCTCATCCACATATTGACAAATAAAGAGCATGACTAAAGGTTAATCAAGTTACTTCCACAATAGAACGAACCATGGTTTTACGATTGGCTGTTAATCTGACGTCATATCAAGTTACTCAAGGTCAATCAAGTTACCCTCTATGAGCAGTACAAAGCCCTTGGGCGAGGTGGTGATTAGCAAGTACTGCCCTTCTGATAAAAACTTCAGACCCGTCAGCAGGTAGGAAGACACTTTTCATGGTCATGCGGGCATCAGCTCATTCAACCAAAGAGCAACCTCAAAATTTGCTTAGACAGAGGTCTAGATGTATAGAGGTAAGATGATCATTTTTTTTAATTGGGAATTGCATTCATCCTCGAGGCAAGACTAGCTAGGTTGCTCAATGGGATCATATTACCACAAGTCAGACTGATTTCATCAAGAGATGAAGAAGCTCCAACACTTTCTCAAGGAACAAAAATATTGCACTATCACACACAAGCTTGAAAGTATAAATTACTAGAGAATATAGTCAACTTGTAATATAAAAATAAAAATATTCAGGTTTATGTAGAAAGATGGTAGCAGAATCGTATAAATTATCAAAAGTGCAGAAAAAGTGTCTATAAAAATCTTTAGGCCTTCCTGAGATATTTTATCTAGTCTTATTCTGTACTCTCGCATCAATCTCAAGTCCCTCCTGAGATGAGAGGGGGGCAAAAGTCTTGTGGCATGGAGAAGAAAACAGCCACTAGGGGAAGGGGGATGAGATATTTCTTGAAAATGACGAGAGCTTAAAGTAGCTTAAGAATACATCAGATCTAAAGGATCAGTTTCACGGTAAAATGTATCATAACACAAGAAGATGAAGAAACTCGAAATCACAATAAATAAAGATGCAGCTTCCAATAGAGAAGGAAATTCTACAAGCTAACCCATTCTATTTCTGACTATTTGGCTTCGACAACAGATTCATTTGTTACCCATTCCTAATTTCTTATCGGACTTTTATCTCTGCCAAAACAACTGCTTTGTTCGTATTAAGTCCAAAACTTCCGCAGGTTAGGTTTGTGTCATCTTCCCTTTTCTCTAACCCTTTACATAATTTTGAACCTTTCCTTAATGGGTTCTAGAAATCGTTATTCTTGTGTTTTCAAAGGGTTCACTACCAAAATCCACACCCACAGTATCTTTATATCATGAACCAGCCAGTATTATATTTTAATATAGTGCTATATCTTTATTGGTAACAATATGCAGTGTTATAGAGTTATATATGCTATAGCATACAATAACTCTGTGAATTCAATAGTTTTGCAAAAAATAAATTTGTTTATTTGCTGTTGTCATCAGTTTTGTTTTTAAACACATATGTTCCAGGAAAATAACATGCATGTTGAAAAGGATTTATGGTACAGGGCAGACGGTAAATGAATATAAAATATTAACATGTAATTTTAAGCATGCCTATTCATCATTAAGAGGCACACATGGTCCGGTAAACAGTGAGGTGTATACATTTCTACAGGAAAGTGCACAAAACTAAAATCTTTTATGGCGTGGTGTCTTTGCTGCACAGCCTAGTACCGTGTTAGTTTTGAGTTGCTTTTGATCACTTTATCCTGAACTTGCAACACCCCCCCCCCCCCCCCCCCCCCCCCCCCCCACCACCACCCCCCTCCAAACCACCACTTTACCAAAATTGAGTGATGGACTGTCATGAAAATTTGAAAATAAAAAATTGAACATATGCTCGGGCAACACAAATTTCAGTTGAAATACTTATGGGACTCGAAGAGTAGAAGATACACCACCAAAAGCCTCTAATAATCTTGGACCAATGACACAGCTGGTTTTCATTAGGTACAGTCATTTAATTATGTCCAGGAGGAGGCTTGCAGTCAGAATAATTCCTTCAGGTCTACTAAAGCTAGGGGTTCGAACCAGCGGCCCACAAGCAATTTTTTTTCAAAATCTTGTAAAGTAAATCCAGTCATTAAGAATAACACAGCAGTACTTAATTTATTCAGGTGCCAATCTCCAAATATTTTCCAAGTTATTTATTCTTTGTTGTTCCTTGGTGGATGACCTCTTTGCAATGATAAAAGAAATCGAATTACAAACAATGTTAAATGTGACCGACTGCACAAATATTCTTTCATCTTGAAATCTTACACTTTATAAGAAGAGACATAGTTTAAAGCTCCACGGCGTCCCATGTATATTTGCTCTAGTATTTTTAAATGCTAGTTTCCAGAATATATATATATATTCTTAAATGCATAGTATTTTTAAATGCATTTCACAAATATATATATATATATATATATATATATATATATATATATATATATATATATATAATATATATATATATATATATATGAGGAAGCTCAACGAACCCAAATTCTGAAACCTATATCAAATAATTGTTCCTCCAACCCCGCGACTGACATATTCACATTGTGACATCACTGCTATTCCCAACAGTTTTCACTACTTCACAAATACTATCCGTGATTCCAACCATCTGTTTCAAGTGAAGCCACAAGTTGAACATAGGAAACAGAATGAAAGTGGCAAAGGCAGGAACGAGAATGACTGCAAAAGACTAGAAGTTTATGTCCAATAGTCTCAAGGATAGAATTAATGACACAAGCAATATTTGGTTTTTTAGCAAAGTGACGTTGAAGATCACTCTGTTCTGTATACATCTCATCTGATATTTTTAGTTTCTCATCACTCCATCTTAGTCAATTTGTAGATTTTCCTCTTGAGTAGAAGTAAAATCAGTTATATGAAATTAAGATTAGGCTCCATTTTCAACCTTGCAAACACTTTTGCATTAATCTTCAGATATCTTTTAGGTCAATGATTCTTCATTGTTCCCTGAGGCATGATCGTTAACTGATGGGGAATTGACGGCCCAGATTTGATATAATTTAGATTTTATTTGAATTTATATTTGGATAGACTTTGTTGAGATTTAGGAGTTATCTGAATATGATTTGAGTAGATTTGAGTTTATCAATAATTATACGTGGGATGCACGTAATGTAGGCTATATATATAGTCATGTATTGAATTTCTGAAATGGAATGATTTTGATAAAAAAAATAAAGCTATTGCTTTGATATTGGTTCGGATCCCTTTAGATTGAATCATAGGCAGTGAAGTCAAGATTCGGGTTGCGATTCGTGATCATATCTTTCCTTTCTTCTATTGTTCTTCTCCAATTTCACAAAATTCCCCCACAAACGCTAAATCTCTCTCTGCTTCACATCAATTTGGTATCAGAGCCGAATTTTCTACTTTTTCTTGCAGAGCGCATGCACAGTCCAGAGTCCATTTCAGGCTCGTTCGGAATCCGATTTAAGTTCCGACCGAAGCGTTGGATGCGTGACCAAGTCCCGGAGCTACTAGAAAAATTTCACAGCAGTTGGATAGCAGATCTGAACTCCACAAGCTTCTATTTAGTGCCGATATTGTTCCTGCAGCAGAAAATCAGCATTCAGACCATATTTTCAGCCCGAATTGAGTCCAGTTCGAGCCGTTGAAATTCTTGTGTAACTTCTGATCTTTATGCACTAACTTTCTATATGAGTTGTTCTGTGGTAAATATATATATATATATACTGATGGTGATGAAAAGAAAGTGAAACGGGATATGTATGCTCTCCTATATTTTTGGAGTTCTGATGATCATTATGAGTATGAGAAGTGGGAAAGCAATCTTAAAGTTTTTTTCAGTTATTTTATTCTAACATCTGAACAGAAGCGTCGCTATACCCAAATGAAGCTTGTTGGAAAAGCTTATTGTTAAGAAAATGTAGCCATATTGACTATCAATATTGGGTTGTTTTAAAAGATCTTCGTGCTTTGTATGCTCAACATTTTTTGTATTCATCCGAGATAGATTACAAAGAGCCTAAGCCAAAAGTTGTTAATGAGCCAGATCCAGAGTCTCTAGTCCTTTTCGAGCTTGACATTCTTGAGGAATCAGGATCAGAAGTTATTGCTGAGTTAGAACTCGTGCCAGAGCCAGAGCCAGAAGTGGAAGAACTAGAGACAGAAGTGGAAGAGCTTCTTATTAGGACTCTTTTAAATCTTACAGCGGAGTTTACCATGGAAATATTGCCGTCTTCGCCAGCTATGAGGATTCCAGTGTCCTTGAGGTTGCCTGACTTGTATGATCCTTTGCAGATTTTTCTACAGGAGACGGAGTCACATGAGATAAGGCTATTCAGGGTGTGAAGTACAGTTGATTCGATTCTCACCCGGGAGAATGTGCTTCTATTTGCTACCTCTGCATTGATCGAGCTATCATCCTTTAATGCAGATCTGTCACAAAAGCTAGTTCCACTTCCACCACCTTGGTACAGTCATGACGCATCACAGAGGATTCCCCGACCATCACCTTGGCCTGATTGAGGATTTGTGATGTGCTTCGACACGGTTGTGCTTACCTTCTACCTACCACTACATTTATCGGAATGAATGTTTTCAAACTGGGCAGAATGATAGGGAATCAACGGCCCAGATTTGGCATAATTTAGATTTTTATTTGAATTTAGATTTGAATAGATTTTGTTGAGATTTAGGAGTTATTTGAATGTGATTTGGGTAGATTTGAGTTATCAATAATTACACGTGCGATGCACATAATGTAGGTTGTGTATATAGACATGTATTGGATTTCTGGAATGGAATGATTTTGATAAAAAAAAAATGAAGCTCTTTGCTTTGGTATTGGTTCGGATCCTTTGGATTGAATCATAGGCGGTAAAGCCAAGATCCGGGTTGCGATCCACGATCATATCTTTCCTTTCTTCTCTTGTTCTTCTCTAATTCCTCAAAATCCCCTCCATAAACCCTAAATATCCCTCCGTTCCACATCATTAATGCATATGGAATCAATGTAACAATGTTAAATGTACCTCATTGCAGAATATCTTTCATTTTTTAGCTCTAATACTTGAAAAGTAATGTGGTTTAAAGCTGTGAAGATCTACTCGAGTATTATCCAAGACAAGTTTAAGAAAATGAAATAGAAACATTGATTGTGTTCTCTAAAGTGTTAAGAAGCAATGTAAAGTACTTACGAGCATACTCCGGAGCAAGATAACCAAATGTTCCTGCCAAGCGCGTCATTACAGACTTCTCCTTGTCAGCTAGCTTGACCAACCCAAAGTCTGATACTTTAGCCCTCAAATCTTTGCCCAAGAGTATATTTGAAGGCTTGAGATCCCTGTGGATGAAGCTCTCCTGGGCCAAGCTATGCAGGTATTCAACCCCTCTAGCCACATCCAAGGCTATTATGAGCCGCTGCCTCCAATTAAGAGCACAATATTTGCCCGAATTTCGGTCAAACAAGTGCTGCCCAGCGTTCCCTCTGGCATGTACTCATAGACCAGAAGCTTTTCCTTGTTATCTCTGCAGTAACCAATAAAGGTCACCAGATGTCTATGGCGGGTCTTTTGAAGAACATGAACCTCAGCTTCAAACTCTGCAAGCCCGGTCTTCTTACCCATGGATTCAGACTCACTCCTCTTGACGGCGACTAGGGTCCCGTTGAGGTTCCCTTTGTAGACCACACCAAATCCTCCCTCCCCTAGAATGTTGGCTTCACTGAAATTATTTGTAGCCCTGCGGATGTCCTCAATAGGAATCGTACTCACTACATGGTCGGCACTTCCTTGGGTGAAAAGCTCATTCCGAGCATCATCGGTGCTTGCATTCATGATTCCTATCGTATACTGGTTATCAGCGAGCTGCTTCTGTGGTTCAGTGCGGTAACCGGTTTGAACTCTTCTGTCTTGGGGCTCACCCTACGGCGAAGGTAGAAGATAAGAGCTGCCAAACAGACAAGAAGAACCAGAACAGCTATGACTATCCCTGCAATCATGCCAGCTGAAGACTTAGATTTATCACCAGACTGATGGTCACCGGATTGAGATGAAGATGTGCCAGGGCCAGGTGAGCCAGGAGCTCCTCCGGTTCCGGGAGGCGGCTCAGTGCCGATTCGAGGATTGCCTGACAAATCCACTTTCACGGATTTATCGAATGCCGGTGCCTTTCCCCAGAGATCATTGTTGGATACGTCCAGAAGCTGCAAACTCTTTAACCCCGTCAACGAATCTGGGATGGGACCAGTAAGGTTGTTGTTGCTGAGCAACAGTTTGTTGAGCGAGGTGAGATTGGCAATGTCAGGCGAAATGGTCCCAACAAGATGCTGTTTCGCCAAATTGAGGACCAGAATGTCCTTCCCTCGAGGATCACACATAATGCCGGTCCAGGGGCCCGCACAAGGGTTATTCCCCTTCCAATTGGCGGCCAGCGACACCGGGTACCCGAAATCCGCAGCCACGGCCAGCAGCACCGTAACCCTGGGGTCGCAAGGATCCGAGTTTGCGGTGCAGAAGTTGTTACCCTTGTCGACGTCCGCAATGACGCTGCCACCGAAAGCCGGCGTGGGGCCTTGAAGTTTGTTGTTGGAGAGGGAAGCATTCTTAAGCGTAGCGCAGTTGATCAGAGACGGCGGAACGACCCCCGTGAGCTGATTGTCTCTGACATTGAAAGAGGAGAGAGATGTGAGGTTGGAGACGTCCGGGATGGGCCCGGAGAAGCTATTGGACTGCAACCAGGCGAGAGTGAGCTGATTCATGGCCCCGAGGACGGTGATCCCTCCGGTGAGCTTCTCGGCGGACTGCTGATTGTTGAGCATGAGGTACTTGATGTTGGATCCAGCGAAGGAGTCGGGGATGCCGCCGATCAAGTTGTTGTAGCTGAGCCTGAGATTTTCGAGACTGGAGAGGCGGCCGAAGAGATCGGGGATTGTGCCGGAGATGGAGGCATTGGAGGCAGAGAAGTCGCGGAGGCTGTCGGATTTGGCCAGGTCGGCGGGAATGGTCCAGGGAGCGAAAGGGTTGTCGTCGAGGGAAACCTCCTGCAGGCCGGTGAGGCCGGAGAAGAAGTCCGGGGGGAGGGAGGAGAAGGCATTGTTGTCGACGTTGAGCTCCTGGAGGGAGGCCATGTCGGCGAAGGAGGGGAGGGCGCCGGAGATCTGATTCCTCTGGAGGTTGAGGACCTGGAGAGAGGAGAGCTGGTTGAAGGAGTCGGGGAGGCGGCCGGAGAGGGATTTCTGGGCGAGGTTGAGGGAGGTCACCTTACCGGCGGAGCAGGAGACGCCGGACCATTTGCAGAAATCAGAGTTGGTGTTCCAGTTGGAGGGGATGTTGGATAGGGATTTGGCCAGATCCGACATGGCGGCGGAGTCATCGCCATTGCACAAATGCAACGACGAGGAGCACAGAACGAAGAGGAGTATAACAACAACAACAGATGGGAATGGGAATGGGAATGGGAATGGAAACGTTTTCTCTTGTCCTTCTCCATTGATGATCAATCAAGAGAGAAGGGGAAAAGAAACGGAGGGGAGGAGGCTCTTCTTTTTTCCTTATTTTCTTGTTTTGTTTTATTTATTTTGAGGGAAAAAAAAAAAAAAAGAAAGAAAAGAAAGGAAGAGGGATTTTGGAAATGGGGCAAGGACAGCGGGGCAATTTGCAAAGCAAGCGGCAAAAAGCAGCAGCAATCTGTGTTCCTGCTATTAAAGTTGGATAGGTTTGGCCATGAGTTGCGCTGTGTTGGGTTGTCATAAACAAAAGGAAAAAAAAAAAACTAAACTAAACAACTGCGGCTTTCTGTTTTTATGTTTGCTTGCTGTTGCTGTGTGTGAAACATAAATAAGGAAAGAAAAGCATGGATTAGGTTTGAATATATACACACGGAAGAGGTGGCCCATGTCCATGTGAAGGTTGGTTGAAGGGATATGGAGGAGGGACTCATGCCTGCCTGCCTGTTTTCCTCTAAGCTTAATTTCATGAACAAAAGATTGGAGGTGGATAATAATACATGAACATGGGATGATAGAGATAGATATCCATTAATTATTTCACTCGCAAAAGTTTTGGTAGCTAATCTTGATTCTATTTTATGATTAGAAGCGCAAGCCACCCTTCCAGATTATGATTTCCGCCTCAAGTCTAAACTAGTGTGTTGCTGTTGACATGTTCTTTGCCAAATGAGCTGTCCTCCGATAAAATTAAACTAATGTGATTAGCTAGCTAATTAGTTAGCGTGGTTCCTATCTAATAACATCAGGTTTTTCCAATTTCATCTTTTTCTTCTTCTTCTTCTTCTTCTTTTTGATTGAAGACTATACTAAGATACTTGGATCTTAAATATGATTCTCGCAACCCTTTCATTTACTTTTCTCAAGTTTGAGTGTTGAAAAAGATGAAAAAGAAGGATAAAGAGATGTGATTTATATTTTCTTACAGCTAGACCACTCTGGTTACTGGTGGTAGCAAAATAAAATTGCAAAAATTCCTTTTTCATGTGCTTCTCTCTCTCTCTCTCTCACATATTGTTTATGGGACTTATAGAGGATAAGACATGAGAAGGAATACAAAGAAATTTTATTGTCCAAATCGATGAAGTTATCAAACAAGAGAAGATGATGCCCGCTATGCTAGTTCACTGCCTGCTAGATTTGGAAAAGGATGGGACACACAAGCTCACCGTCACTTAATTTCTGAGATGAGAGAGGAGAGGAGAGGAGAGCCTAAAAGGCAATTAAATTAAAGTGATAATAATAAGTGAAAGCATGCAGTGTGATTCAAATGAGACGCAAAAAATTGACAATTGACCGACATATCTTCACGGGAGTTGCTTTCACAGGAAAAAAGAAATGCAAAGCAGGCTGTTCTCATCATGAGAGACGCTAGTAATAGCAGCTGCTACGGCTTTTGAAATATTGAATTTAAAAAAAGAAAAGAGAAAACTTAATGAACTGAACGGGATGGATGCTTATCTTTGAAAGTAGTCTAATTTTCCCACTGATTCAGGACCGACTCGACCCCGCTCAATTATAATAACATTCTTAACCTCATTAAGTTGACCCGAATCCAAACATGTGGTAAGTAGAGGTAGGTAGGTCGGTGATAAGTGAAGGTTGGTTAGAGGTAGGTAGGTCCACTTAATTTGTATAAAAAAAATAAATAAATATTACAATTCTGGTGCTTAATTACTTGCCGATGAAGGAAGATCATTCCATTCCATTGAGTTGATCGCAAGGAAATTCCCAGTGTCAGGTGAGAAGAAATTATAAGAATTAGAGAGTTTTTGATTGAAGATAGGAGAAGAAAGGGTCCCCTATTTGGAGTAATTTGTTAAATCTGGCGAGCAATTTGCCTGCCACATATCCCTATCCCTGTCCTTGGCTATGATATCACTACTCCAGTTGATGTAATGTCTACCAAATTCAACCGCATTTAGGGTATCGATAATGTACACTATAAATATATGGCCCATTAAAACAGCCCATCCGGCATACACCACCAATAAGGCCTAAAATGGTGAGTGAAAGAAAGGATGGAGGACTTGGATGAAGCGGACCGCTATGAGGAACACTAGATCTACTCTCTCTTGAGGCTCCACTGGATGGCTGTTTTTTGGGTGTTGCTTAGGGGTGTCACCGATACGGATTATCCGTGATATTCGCATCCGAATCCGCCTCCAATCCGGATACGGATATCATTTTTTCACATCCGTCAATATTCATATCCGTATCCGTATCCGAAAGGTAGGTGCGGATACGGATATAGTAAAAATAATATCTTATTCGTATCCGATCCGATATCCGAATGTTGCGTGCTTCATAATGATATCGGTATGGAGAAAACTATTCTTCAATGGAATAAGATATTAATTTTGATATTTTGAGTTGGTGAAAAAGTAATAGTGAAAAGTATTCGATTCTTGCAAGAGCACCACATGATATTTTGAGTATCGACATCAACCATGTCATCCGAATCGGCATTTAGCACCGGAGGACGTGTAATCTATTGTTATAGAAGTCAAATGACAATGAATACGATGAATGTATTGATATGTACACAATAATATCATAGTATGTATCACATTTAATATTGTAGTAGATGAGATAAAAAGTAATATAAGTATTTCTGTTTAATTTATCTTTAATCATATCCATTTTTAACATATCCGATTAGTATCCGCATCCGATCCGCTAATATCCGATTTATATCTGATATCCGATTTTAGCGGATACGGATATCATTTTTCCACATCCGCCAATATCCGTATCCGTATCCGTATCCGAAGGTTTGGGTGCGGATATGGATATGGTAGAGATAATATCTGCTCCGTATCTGATCCGATGGCCCCCTGGTGTTGCTTATTTCTCTTTTTGTTTTGTATTAACTAGCCAAAAAAAAAAAAAAGAGTATATCCGAAATTTGAATTGGTCTAGATTATTTGTGTATTCCAAAGCGAAACCCTAAAATTTGAAGGGCCCACTTGAAAATTGTCCAAAAGGGCTAAAACTAGAAGTGAGCATAATTTCAGGAAAACAAAAAACAAAACCGACTGAATTGACCGAATTCGATCGGTTCGGAACGGTTTGAGAAGAAGTTCAGCTTGGTTTCAAAAGTTGTGGATATCGGTAAACCAAACTGAACCGAACCGAATTTCTATTTTTTCTATTTTTTTCTATTTTTGCTTTGGCCCAAAACCAAGTCCAGCCGGGTCTCCCCTCCTTTCCTCTCATTTTTCTCAACCCAAGTTCGCAAACCCACTTCTTTTTTCTTTTCTTTCCCCCACTATTTTTCTACCCTGAGCCCAGCCCAAACTCCCTATCATCTATATTCATCTCCCTCCTCTCTCCAAACCTAACCCTTATCTTTTCTATACGCCCGAATCATGCGCCGCAAGGCGAACCTCTTCGACCTAGTCGATCGTGGCATGAATCATCCTCGCCGACCCGGCGACCCCTCCCGGATCCCCTCACCGCCTTCCCGTGTGTGAACCTCCTCGACGACCCCATGATCGTGCGTGAACCCCGTGGACGACCCCTCGACCTAGCCTCCCCCTCCTCCGAGACCCTCCGACGTCGACTACCCGAACGGTTGAAATCGAAACCAAACAGAATTATTGGACGCGGTTTCAGTTCGATGATGCTTCCCAATCGGTGCACAGTTTTCAAATTTAGGGCAAAAACCGCACCGCATCGCCCCGCCCGCCCCTCCCGATGCTTAGCCCTAGCTAAAACTCACTAAACTATCATGGATCTTTCAATCATTTTTGAAAACGATACCATAAAGTTTTAAAGTTATAAATATTACAATACTTTGGGACTTTTGATAATACCACAAACTATCAACCACTTCTATAGAAGAAAAAAACAATTTTACCTTGGTGTACCATAACACACAAATTTAAGAATTAGAGAGAGAGTGCAGCCGCCTCAGCTTTGACTGCAGAGCTCGGTGTCCATCGTGACCACAACGACATAGCCCTTCTCATCGTTGAGCCTCCTCATGTAACACCCGGTTTTAATTAATCCGAATTAATACCATAATTAAAAATATTTTCAAATAATTAGGGTAATCGACTTGTCCATCCATGGGAGCAGGGATTAAGAAATTTTTATATACGGTGGGAGTTCATAATTGTAATTAATAATATTGTACACATGAGAAGAAATGGATGTATACATGAATTATTAGTAAAACAAATATTTTTGTCATATGTATTTAATCAAAACCTATGAAGGGAGGTTTTCTCCCGTGACCCATATAGAAACTTTATCCGTCTGTCTGTCCTCATCCACACGAGAGAGACCAACGACCCTCGCCTTCTTTGTAATACCCTGATTTCAGAATACGTATTCTTCTATGATTTTTGACGTTTTGAACTTGTATGTATCATTTATGCATGTATTCTCTTCTGTTTGACCTGAAATTATTATATGAGACTTTACACTGGTACTAA